>OZ035961.1:69224230-69376730 GCA_964034945.1 Chrysopilus asiliformis | reverse complement strand
ACAACCACAACGACAGCACCTCCAATTCAAGATTTTCAAGCTTATCAGCAATACCTTCAAAAACGGGCTGGTCTAGCAACGGCTTCTGACGGATCCACGATAGATCAATTAAATGGTCAAAAGGCGACACACTGTGATGGTCATGATGACATTGGTTGTTTCCAAGTGCGCTTGTATTATGATTGGTTTCTTATTCCAGGATCATGTAAATGTTGGCGACCTGATTACTTTGCGAAATATGTTAGAAGAAAGTCAGTTAGTGATTTATAGGTTTAATTCGTCTATTAAAAAAATATCATTTTTATTTAATAAAGTAATAAAAGTGATAAGTCTTGTTTTATAATATTATAAATGATGACTAACATGACTGATAGAACACGATAATCTTCTAAATTTTGTTTGTTCAAAATATTTTCAATCCAAACAAATTGTAATTTACTAGGCTTGGGATAAAATTAAAATATTTATCTACTTTTAGAGATACTTATAACTTTCACTAAAATTTTATACGTGTATATGTTTAATATTTATTGTACGAGTCATTTAAGAATGCATTAAATGTAAGACATAAAGTGGCTTTGGTTTGATTTTGTTTTATTATTTTATTATTATTATTATTTACTAGGGGCTGCGCCCCGAACCGCTTCGCGGTTCATCCCCCTTCCACAGGTCGGCCTTCGGCCTCCCTGCCCCCGTCGGCCTACGGCCTCCACAACTACTCGGCCTTCGGCCTCGCCCCTCGCGCTTGAATTGTTGGAATTTAGATGTATGGAGATGTTACGTAAAATTATTTAAATATATTTCAGCTCTCGCCTTCCTCTTTACTCGGCCTTCGGCCTCGACTCAAATGCATATAGTTAACCCAAAAAAGGGAAATTTTTTTTTAGAGACATTTTTCTTTGTGACCCAACGGTGTATTACAAAATCGTACTGTTTACTTACAATATATTCAATAATGGTAAAAGGTGGTTATCCACACGGGGAAAGACAATATTGTGGGAAATGTTATTCTTTTTAATTCATGTCATACATCGAAGCACCAAATTCCTTTAGAATTGTAGAAGATAGCAGGTGAGGGATATACATAACGATGGTATCTATACTGTTTTTCGTAGTATTATATTGTTTTTCAGACTCCAATACTGCATTACTGCTTTTTTCCCCAAAATACTGTATTTAAATACTCAGAAAACTTTAATTCTTTAACGTTTCGAAATTCAAATTTATTAATAGCAATGCAAAACGTCAGTGGCAACACAAAATAGTGACAACACATGGCAAGTGTAAATACATTCAAACGACGAACAGCGAAGTATTGATGGCAACATGTCATATAGATTCGCTTCTTCCTTTCCCCATCGATTACTGTCTTGTCATTATTCATCCTTCTTCAGAACGCGTTACTTTGATTTTGCTTTCCATTGTTAATTTAAAAAAATGAAAATGTCGAAATTAAGAGCAAAGACACAAATTTTCATTGAATAAAATTTATACTGCGAAAAATACTGTTTTTTCAAATCGATTTACTGCTTTCGTAAATTTTTAGGTGAAATATACTGTTTTTTGTCCGAAAAAAGATACCATCGTTAGCTATACATAAAAAGGAGGGGTAGATATTAGTGAGCAAAAATTTTTCCTGCGGGCTGACCTCTCTCATGGTGAAAATCGGATCCGAAACTCTTAAGCGCATAAAGAAGTTTCAAGAGAGGGAAAGGGGATGCTATTAAACTGGATCCGACACCCTTGAGTCAGAGATATCAGAAGAAACGGGGATTGACATCAAAAAGAATCAGATCCCTTATTCTGTCAATAACTGCCCCTGCGTGCAAAGTTTGATCAAAATCGGCCGCGCCGTTTTTGCGTGATCCCGGGACAAACATTCAGTCAAACAGACAGAAATGCCGACCGACATACAGACAGACGGACAAACATAAATTTTAAGCATAACAAAACCTATAATTGCCAATCTGGCAATTATTAGAAACTTGTATAGTGATATGTATGGGAGTTTTATGCAGAATCATATCCTAAATAACTTTTGTTCTTTCACTTTTTTGGTGAGTTGCACCGTTTTTGAGATATTCGCAAAAAACGTTATCGTTCGTATGGGGGGTACACCCTAATGGTTCATTTTTGTTCATTAACGAACTTAGCCTCGCATTTTGCGAAAAACTTAGCTCAATCCGTACGCCCGCAATCCGCGCCACAGACGGACATGCAAAAATCAATTTTGCTTATCATTCTAAACACACTGGTGTAATACATTTTTATGTGTGATGACGGGGTCTTGGCGTTACAAACGGTAAGGCAAAGTTAATATACCCTTTGGTTTCACCATACGGGTATAAAAATGTCATTTTTGGCATCAGTATTATACTACCAAATAGATCAATGTATGTCAATATTTTTGAGAAAATCCAAAATTACAAACATTGTCCCCCTTACAGTTTTTATTATATAGATGGGAAAAAAGTAAAGTGGACACATCTACAGATAGAGCTTTCATTTAAAAAAAGAATAATCAAAATCGATTTTAGGCTGGAGCTGTGTCGAAAGAAATACATACAAAATCGCTTTGCCTTTTAAATATATAGATTTCATACTTTTCAGCCTCCTGTTTACCCCCCGTTCACCCCCTTAGCGCTAAAATTTCGAAAAATCGCGTCTTAGTGAGCGCCTACGCGATGGTTGGGACATATTCTGAAAGTTTCAAGTCTCTGTCTTCAGGGGTTTGGGCTGGGCGTCAGGTTAAACGATTTTATATATAGAGAAGATCGTTTTCACTTTTTCCAATAAAAGACGATGCGTAACAGATATTTTTAATTTGCTGTATATTTTCCAAAAAAAAAAACGATTTTCTGTTGTATAAGAAAGTCACGTGCTGTTCAGAAATTTTCTGTCTAATTTTATTTTGCTGTATATTTTCCAAAAAAAAATCGATTTTTTCTGTATAAAAAAATCAAATGAAAGCAAATCAGCATTCTTAAGCTGTTAAATTAGCATGTCGGTGACGCGAACTCATAAGATTTTACCCATCCAAAAATCGCCCAACGCGCCTAAAGAAGTATAATATAAATAATTTAAGGTAAAAAAAACATTTTGTCACCACTCGGAATCGAACCCGCACATCTGGCGCATTGTAGTCTAACACTTATTCAGGAGTAAAACTGTAAACTTAAAGATAAATTAAGTACCTAAAAAAATATTAAAAAAAAGTAAATAAACCAACAAAAAAAAATTTGAAAAGAAAAAAAAAATTTCTTGTCACCGATAAGAATTGAAACCGGGCCTGGCGCATGGTGGTAGTCCAACTTCTAACTCACTGCACTAATCAGACAGTACGGAATATCGTTTTAACATTGAAGACTTAGTTAGCGGCATATTGATAATTTTGAAAGGTAAATCACTAATAAAGTATTATTAAAAATCGAAAAAAAAGTAAAACGGACATATCTACAGCTATAGAGCTTTCATTTAAAAAAAGGATCATCAAAATTGGAGCCGCTGGAGCTCTGCGGAAAGAAATCCAAACAAAATCGCTTTGCCTTTTAAATATATAGATTCGTGATCAGCGACCCCGAAAACCCCCTAATGACATTTTTTCCCGGAAAAAATGGGAAAAAGGATATTTGCATTATCCTTACAGGACCTTCCGTTTTGAATTTTGAAAATCTAACACCGGATTCGTGATCAGCGACCCCAAAAACCCCCGAGTGATACTTTTCAGCCTCCTATTGAGCAGGATTCATGGCGAAAATCACGGTTTAAAAACACCCAAACCCCCTTTACCCACCGTTCACCCCCTTAGGGGTAAAATTTCGAAAAATCTCGCCTTAGTGAGCGCCTACGCGATGGTTGGGACATATTCTGAAAGTTTCAAGTCTCTATCTTCGGGGGTTTGGGCTGGGCGTCAGATTAAACGATTTTATATATAGAGAAGATGGTTTTCACTTTTTCCAATAAAAGACGATGCGTAACAGATGTTTTTAATTTTACGTTTAAAAAACTCAATTTCAACAAAAAAAATATGAAATAAAAATATTTTGCCACCGCTCAGAATTGAACCCGTACCTGGCGCGATGTAGTTTACACTTTTTCAGTAGTAAGAATATAAATTTTAAAGATAAATTAAGTAATAAAAAACTGCAGTCATTGGGGACTGCCAACAGAAGTGAAAACAATAATATATGTAAGGTAATTTTGTCGTGTACCTATATATTTTTCAACCTGAAATTTCGAAAATATATGCTAATAAACAGTAAATTTTAAATAAAAGTCAATTATGTATACTAAGGTTTGAATTCCTGAGCAGCACATGATATTCTTATACAAAAAATGGCTAGATATTTAATTTTTTGTTGTATAACAAAGTCACGCGCTGTTCAGAAATTTTCTGTCTCATTTTATTTTGCCGTATGAAATTTTCCAAAAAAAAATCGATTTTTTGTTGTATAACAAAGTCACGTGCTGTTCAGAAATTTCCTCGCTAATTTTATTTTGCTCTGTACTGTCTACCAAAAAAAACCAATTTTTTCTGTATAAAAAAATCAAATGAAAGCGAATCACAGCATTCTTAAGCTGTTAAATAAGCATGTCGGTGACGCGAACTCATGAGATTTTACCCATCCAAAAATCACCCAACGCGCCTAAAGAAGTATAATATAAATAAAATAAGTATCTAATTTAAGGTCAAAAAAAAAAATTTAAAAAAAACATTTTGTCACCACTCGGAATCGAACCCGCACATCTGGCGCATTGTAGTCTAACACTTATTCAGGAGTAAAAATGTAAACTTAAAGATAAATTAAGTAATAAAATATTAATAAAAGTAAAAAAATCAAAAAAAAAAATTGAAAAGAAAAAAAAAAGAATTTGTCATCGATAAGAATTGAACCCGGGCCTGGCGCATGGTAGTCCAACTTCTAACTCACTGCACTAATCGAACAGTACGAAATGTCGTTTTAACATTGAAGACTTAGTTAGCGGCATATTTATAATTTTGAAAGGCAAATTACTAATAAAGTATTATTAAAAATGGGGAAAAAAGTAAAACGGACATATCTACAGCTATAGAGCTTTCATTTAAAAAAAAAATCATCAAAATCGGTTCAATAGGAACTCCAGGAGCTCTGTCGAAAGAAATCCATACAAAATCGCTTTGCCTTTTAAATATATAGATTAACATGTAAAAAGTTACAAGGTAATAAAATTAACGGAACTAGCTACCAGGGCTTTCGTCCGGTTGGTTTCGATCTTTTTGGGAAATTCAAGTTTTGAAAATAATTGGTAAACGAGGGTGATATTTAGGCTTGATGGGCTGGCTAATAGTTCAATCAAGTTTAAATTACTTAGTTTCTTACATTCTTCTCTGACTTTTGGGCATTCTTCAGTTAGATGTTTTATTGTTAGTGTGGTTCCAGTTTGGCAGAAAGGGCATGTTGATGGAGGTTCTCTAGCTAGCAGGTGGCTGTGTGTAGCTATGGTATGTCCAAGGCGTAGTCTGGTAAAACAGGTGTTCATTATACCCGTATGGTGAAACCAAAGGGTATAGTAACTTTGCCTTACCGTTTGTAATGCCAAGATCCCGTCATCACACATAAAAATGAATTACACCAGTGTGTTTAGAATGATAAAAATAATTAATTTCTGCATGTCCGTCCGTCTGTCTGTCTGTCTGTGGCGCGGATTGCGGGCGCACGGATTGAGCTAGAGACTTGAAATTTTGCGCAGATCCGTTTTTCGTAAAATGCGAGGCTAAGTTCGTTAATGGGCAAAAATGGACCATTAGGGGGGTACCCCCCATACGAACGAAAACGGTTTTTGTGAATATCTCAAAAACGGTGCATCTTATCAAAAAAGTGCAAGAACAAAAGTTATTTAGGATATGATTCTACATAAAAATCCAATACATCAAAATCCGATTGGAATAAATTTTAAAAAATCTTATTGGAAAGTTTGACTTCAAATTGGAATTTTGGTACAACTATTCGAATTTTGATACGAATATCACCATACGGGTCTCCAATGATTGCCAGATTGGCAATTATAGCTTTTGTTATGTTTTTATCTGTTGTTGATGTTGGAAAAGTTGGTACGATTTGTAGGGGATTTATCCCCGAGTAGTGGTGGATGTATTGAATCCATTTTTCTTTCAATTTATTTTTCCAGTGCGTTTTGATCATTTTTGTGAAGTCTGTCTGTCGTTATGATTTCACTTTTTGATGCTTCACGAGCTGCAGCGTCTGCATCTTTTCTCCAAATTTTCCGGAAAAAAATCTATTCTGGGGGTTTTTGGGGTCGCTGAATCCGAATCTGTCATTAAAAAGTCAGTAAGGATAACGGAAGGTCCTGTAAGGATAACGTGATTATCCTTTTCTCCAAATTTTCCGGGAAAAAATCTATTCTGGGGGTTTTTGAGGTCGCTGAATCCGAATCTGTCATTAAAAAGTCAGTAAGGATAACGGAAGGTCCTGTAAGGATAACGTGATTATCCCTTTCTCCAAATTTTCCGGAAAAAATCTAGTCTGGGGGTTTTTTGGGTCGCTGAATACGATTCTCAAGTTAAAAAGCCTGTAAGGACATCTCAAATGTAAGGATATATATTCGAAGACTAAAAAGAACAAAATAAAAAAACTAAAAAAAAAAAATTAAAAAAAAACTTTTATTAAAAAAGAATGCACTAAAAAGAAAAAAATAATTTTCAAGCTTTTAAAAAGCTAGATAAAGCATAAAACAATAAAATAAAAATTTATCTCGCTTTTAAAAAGCTTTTATATTTGTGATACACAGCGTCCAGAAAATTATTTTTTTCTTTTTAGTGCATTCTTTTTTAATAAAAGCTTTTTTTTAAAATTTTTTTTTAATTTTTTTTCTGAATTCTGATTCCAACGAATCGCTCAGGAGAATGATTCATTTTTTATATGTTCTTGTTATATGATGTTTTATACTCCATTCAGCTAAATTGGAGCGAAACACCTCTTCTTGACCATAAAATGGTTCATTGGAAATGGATTCGTCAGAATCCGAGCAAAATTTAACAATTTTCAGATTCACTTATCACATCATTGTCATTAGAAATCAGGTGATCCCCGAGAATTTCTCGAGAATTTTCGGAAGTACAAATTGGAGATTGCTGGCTATCGGTTGAATAAACACTTTGAACTTGTGTTATTCTTTTCACAATCTCCTCAGCTTCTCGCATTATGCTCCGACGTTTCATTTTTGATTTTTATTTATAATTAATATAAAATCACCTTTATTTTAAACCGCACTCACTCAACACAGTTTTTTGAACTGAAAACAGCATATAAAGAAAATTGCACACAAACTGTAGTTATTTCTTTCGCTTTTATTAATGACAATTCAAACAGAATTTGAATTTTGATCTTTAAGTGAACTACATAAGTTCTATTATTCTTAACTGTGACTAAAAATGAAACAAAACCTGCCGTATTCTTCTGTCAAACATTTTCCCGCCAACTTTTAAAAATGAATATAAAATGAAACATTTGTGAACAAAAAATATGAAAAACTTTGACGGTCGGCTTTATATACTAGATACCGTTCGTTCATAAGTTGAAAATACTTGAGAATACATCGTCGTCCCTTTCAGAGCTGATTTTCTCTGTCGCACAAAACGATCATATTTGATGAACGTTCATTTTTTGGTTTAGTGGGCTATAACCGGAACCTGCGAAAGTATTAGTAAGCCTGGAACGAGAGTCGTTTATGTGTGCGCGAGTAGTCCAGCTATTTGCGCGGGTAGTCTGACAGTAGACATTTTCTTTTTCAATTCGCCGGTAAGATATCAATTTTGTGATTTTGATATCAAGCTTCAGGTAAATTACCTATTTTAGATTAAAAAAGTGGAAATATTTTCTAGCAAATTAGTTTCGTGTTTTTGTAAAAAAAATCCTGGCAAATTAGTGTTTTTTATGGTTTTAGCAGTGTTTTTTCTTGGCCGGCTAAGGAAATTAATGCCCAAAAAACAAGAACAAATGAAACTAAAGTTCCGAAACCTATATTGGCTACTCAACAAGAGGTCTAAATTAAACTTGAGTTCAGAAATATTAGTCTACAAAGTAATAATAAACCCAATCTGGTCTTATGGAATCCAATTCTGGGGCTCAGTCAAAAAAGCAAAATTAATCGAAAATGCACAAACAAAAATAACTAGAGCTATGCTCGGAGCACCTAGATACATGAAAAACACCAACATGCGACGTGGCGTGGACGTGAAGACAGTTGATGTAACCCAAAAATTTTGTAAATAGATTGCTTAATCACCCCAACTTAGTGAGCCTACATATAAAGAGAGTGGACAGGTCGGAACCAACTATTTCCGTTAAGTTTGAATTTTTACACCGGAAGTATTTTAACAGATTTAAACCAGAAGTATTTTAAACCATTTTTACTAATATTTTGTGTACGGTTTGAGAATTTAAAAAATTATTCGGCCGCTAAAATCGTGTAATTTTTAAAATAAAAAGTCCAAAATACTACACTAACACAAACAAATCGCCTTTGCTTTGCGAAAAGATGGCTGAACTTTCGAAATAAAATAAGAGTTACTGTTTTGTGCCGTACTAAAGCTACAAACGGCACAAAACAGTAACTCCAAGATGGCCTACCCTTTAGAAAGAAAAAAAAGTGACATTAAATCATAAACAAGTGACATTAAAACATAAACTCAACTTTGACTTGAATAGAAGGTAAATTATTTGTGCTTTAAAATATTAATTACATAATTAAGATCCTAGTGTCGAAAAAATTCGGTGAAGCGATCGCGGCGTATTCTGAAAACAAAAGCACGACAGCGAAAACTACGTTTTGTATAGCATTCGAGCGGCTGCCTTCTCGCAGGCAGGAATATAGGCGGAGGCTCTTGTGGACGCTGAGAAGACGGCCTCACTGAATCAATCATGGGCGAAGGGTTACTCGCGAAAGGGCGCTGCTCGGGCGGGCACGCAAAAAAAATGACAACTAGTAATACACTCACTAATACAGCACTGCCTTCTGCCTTTTTCTTATGGCGATTGCCTAAAGGCCACATTTTAGGATGCAATCAAGCATTTTTAATTTGACCGCAATTCGAAATGAATACCTCTTAATATTTCTTAAATTTGTCACATAAAAATTGTTCAAGGATGCGTAAGCAACTAAGGATAAACTAGACTTTTTGAGAATAAATTCTCTGTTAAATAAAAAGCTTAAAATTTCCTGTACATATAATCGTGAGTGTACTGTACAATACTTTTGATACTACGTACTTCATATAAGAAACCAAAAAGTCTGTAGAGTGGATTATTGCAAGCTTTGAGCCTCGTAAATGTACAAATTTATAAAACGAATGTTAAGTACACAAAACTCATATTTTTAGTCGCGCAAGTCTAATCGTCAGGCACACGGCAATTGATAAGATCAATCATGTCTCAGTGACTGTCATCAACTGACCCTTATAGCTGGATATGGCTCTTTTTTATTAAAGTATTTTGAATATCACCAAAAGACCCCATCGCTCAGTTCTCAACACAAAATTTTAACATTTTAAATGTTTTTTTGTGCGATATGGATTTTTTTTGCTCCTTTGTAATTTACTAGCAGACCCTACATTGGCAGCTAAAAGTTTTTTGTATAAATTTTAGAATTCCAAAAAACCATAAATAACTTAAAAAGTTTTGGGAAAAAATGTTATCCTTACAGGACCTTCCGTTTCGAATTTTAAAATTCCAACACCGGATTCGTGATCAGCGACCCCAAAAACCCCATAATGGCAATTTTTCCGGAGAAAAATGGGAAAAAGGATATTTGCGTTATCCTTACAGGACCTTCCGTTTCGAATTTTGAAATTCTAACACCGGATTCGTGATCAGCGACCCCAAAAACCCCATAATGGCAATTTTTCCGGAGAAAAATGGGAAAAAGGATATTTGCGTTATCCTTACAGGACCTTCCGTTTTGAATTTTGAAATTCCAACACCGGATTCGTGATCAGCGACCCCAAAAACTCCATAATGCCAATTTTTCCGGAAAAAAATGAAAAAAAGGATACTTCCGTTATCCTTACAGGACCTTCCGTTTCGAATTTTAAAATGTAACATAACCTAAAAACCTGCTCCTGGCAACGCAGATCATTTTGCAAAAAAACGTGTAAAAATACGTCCAGTAGTTTTTCAGTTTTGTAATCTCAAACGGACAGACAAACCAACAAACATCCATTTTTATATATATAGATGAAAGTAATGACATCTCACTCTCTCTTTCGGCCCTACTAATGTCTTTCGCCAAAGGTCCCTACACAGTCTTATCAATTTATTTGGGATAGCGAATTCTCTCATCCCTTTATAAAGTTCTACCCTGACTATGCTATCATAGGCGGTTTTAAAGTCTGTGAAGATGCAAACGCATATTGTACCAATTAAAATTTGTACTTTTTTTCTGTCCATGATGCTTCGAAAATGCTTCACTTTTTTAATAAAGTTATTCAACTTTAACATGCTTTTGACTGAAATGTCAGATTCGAACAAAATATAATTTCTACACATTGTTTGAAAATTTCATGGCTATGGTCAGGAAATAAGATTCAAATCCATATGCTAGTTTTCCTAGAAAAGTACCGTGTCCGCATTCTGTCTTTCCCACTGAAAAATAATATATTTGTCTCTTTCTAGTTTTCTGCAAAATTTTATGACGTCTGTTACCAAATTTTTTTTCGTGTAAAAATTAGAAGAAAAAGACAACCATTTTCCATAGAATTTTTTTCCAATAATAAATTTTTTTCCCAATACAAATTCTTGATTTCGGAAATCTAATAGCAAATTTTATTAATATTTCTAATAGCAAATTTTATTATTTCATACAAATGTTCAAAATTACCCGCTTATAAAATCAAAATTGCATGCCAGACACACACATCACATGTCATGCCTTAATAAGATTTCACTGGGTTTTTTTTTATTAATAATCATGCCTTAAAAGGTTTCACTGGAATCTTAGGAAAAAAATATTGATGAAATCGGGCGAAAAGTGAAATCGGGTTTTCAAAAGTGGTACTTAGAAAAAGTGTACGCGTTTTAAAAGTGGTTTTTATGAAAGAAGGGCATTAAAGTAATACCCTCGTGTCATTTTGAAATCGGATTAAAGTGTTAAACGAAAATAAAGTGCAAAAACGTCCAACGTTTCTCAACTAGTGTTCCACAAAATAATGCTTGTAGTTTGGTCCTCAACACATGCCAACTACCGTCAGCATTGATTAACAACCGTCCACTTACATTTTCGAATTCGGACGAAACGTCCACTTCGAAAGCCACCTGGCCACTCTCTTTATATGTAGGCTCACTACCCCAACTCAACAGCACTAAATATTCTACAAAACATAAAATATCAACTAATCAAAAGCAGGGACCCTCTTGAACTCGCTGAATCGGATTCTTAAGTTGACAATTTAATATTCCTCAACAGTAAACTGTTAGTCTTCCAGACGACTGTCAAGTGTCATCAGGCATGGGCAACACACAAAACAAAAAAATCGTACACACTGGAGAGATAGTGAACTCCATAGTAGTCAACCCCGTGGATGTCAACTTCAGCGAACTAGAAGTACTAGTTACCATCAGTGATGCGCATGATAAAAAAAATTTTGTATCAAATTTTTCAGAAAAAAGTATCAAAAAGTATAAACCTAAGGAAAAGACGTAAAAACGTAAAAAAAGCAGCAACAATTTTATTTTCGGAAAAAAATCATAATTTTCAGATTTGTTATAATTTTAAATTTTCAGATTTGTCCCTGAACAACGTCAGGGGGTCCGCGCAAGGTTTAATATGAAATAAAAAAATGGTGACACATTTTTATTAATATGGAAGTTAAAATAAATAACAATGAATAAATTATTAGCGATTTTTACGTCCTAATTAAAATATTTTTTATAGTTAGACATATTGGGTTTTATTATTTAATATAATGCACCCTAAAAGTTATAGCTTACTATTTTATATTTTTGTTTAATTTGTTTACTTCTGCGAATAACCAAATCCGCGAATGTTTGGAATTACTGTACATTACTGTATTATTATATTCTGTTGTGAATTAATTGGTACAAAATGAGTACCTACACAATATGTGACATTTACATGAAATTTTATCCTCACATCTCAAATAATTAATTCAAGAGAGCGTTACATTGCAGCATCCAATTTTTATTATAATTAACAGTGGTTTGTTGCAAATAACATTTTTGATATTGTAACGGTCCACGGGTAAGAAGTTGCAAGGACATTCGAGATTAGGGATGCCAACGATACCTCGATGTTTGCAAAACATCGAGGTATCGTTGAAAAATATCGAGTTTTAACCTCGATGTTGAACAGGCCGATATATCGAGGTATCGATGTTGCTATCCACGATGTTAGAACATTACTCTTTATAAAATTAGTAGAGAAACTAATTTTAGGCATAGAGGGACTAGTTTTTAGATAGATTTAATATAGCCACTCAAAGATTTGTTTAAATTTTCTTTGGTATCAATTTTCGGTTCCATCTTTCTACAAGATTTCGCAAAAAATACCAGAGCTAGCCATGAAATTTTACAGAGAAGTTTGGTCCTGATGTGGAAATCCGTTAATCGGAAGTAACCAAAACGGCGGCTTTTTAAAAACTATGCGGTTTTTTGCGATTTATTCCGAAACTAACCATTTACCAGTAGTCTTATGTATTACAAAACTTGCAGACAATAAAATTTGCTACATTTATGTCTTTTACTAGAACTTTGTTATAAAGATATGCCGGTATTTCAAAAAATTTATTTTTTTTGCGAATATCTCGAAAACTAATGGGGTTTTGGTGGTTCAACGTATAAGAAAAATTAAAACCGTGTTAATTCTACCTGGGTGCACTCCACCCACAGTAGAGCATCCGCCAGGTGGCTAAATTATTTATTAAATTTAACTTTTTCAAAACATCGGAAAAACGATGTTTTCAGGACGATGTTTTTTGACATCGATGTCGCCTTAAAAAAACATCGATTTTCGATATATCGAGGTTTTATGAACGATGTTGCATCCCTATTCGAGATCTGGCGTGAACGCTTCGAGAATGTTTGAGATCTGCACACGAGAACGTTCGAGACCTCGGCCGAACATACAGGAACGTTGGCAAACGAGCCGCGAATATAAAAGGCCGCGTCTTCGGCGGAGATTCAATAAATACTTCTTCAACAAAATGATTTATTTATATTTTATTTTTACATTATCATTTACTGTTCAAGACATTAAAGTTAAATTTGTAATTTTTCTATTATGCATTTATGTAGTTTTTCACCCAGGGTCCGTGGGCAAGTTTTGACTATGAAAAGGGGTCCATGGGCCAAAAGAGTTTGGGAACCACTGCTCTATATAATCACATACAAAAAATCAAACGTATAACAAAAAAAAACATTTCATTGGTTTAAATAACACAGTTAATTACGTAAAGAAAAAATAAAACTACAGAATTACTGGAGTATAATATTTTCATATAATTCTTTTGAAAACATAATACATTCCACCGTGCTCAAGTCAAAGCGGTTGGACTTTTTTTGTTTTTATCACATTTAGTTCTGAAACTGTCCGTCTTATTCGTCTGCACATATTCAGGAAAATGAATTGTATTTACATAGCAATACGGCTTATTTCTTGCTTAACATTACAGGCAGGCTGAGTTCAGGATAATGCGATAATTTGTGTAGTGTTTACCAACTTCCGCATAATGTTGACTGATACAATTTTAATTTGAAAAAAACCTTTTACTGTCATTTTTTAAAAAAAAGTATCAATTTCATGATATTTAGGGAAAAATGTATCTTTGTATCAAAAGTGAAATTTATGAAAAATAAGTATCGAAATTGATACAAATGTATCAAATGCGCATCACTGGTTACCATCCTCACCTCCATCGTAGCCGTATCTCTTGCATACCAACTCTATAAAGACTATAGAATATCCATCACAAACGACTCTCCAAGCTTTGGAACAGGAGTCCTACACAAATATAGATTTAAGAGTCGAATGCTTGTAATCGGAACCTGCGAGATATAAAGGTGGGTTTAGAAACACGAGCATTTTCATTTTTACTGGCAAAGTGAGTGAAATGCCAAATTTCTTAGCACAAAAAAACATTTAAATGTTAAAATTTTGTGTTGAGAACTGAGCGATGGGGTCTTTTGGTTATATTCAAAATACTTTAATAAAAAATAGCCATATCCAGCCATAAGGGTCAGTTGATGACAGTCACTGAGACAT
The DNA here is from genome assembly GCA_964034945.1 of Chrysopilus asiliformis. Taxonomy (NCBI): domain Eukaryota; kingdom Metazoa; phylum Arthropoda; class Insecta; order Diptera; family Rhagionidae; genus Chrysopilus; species Chrysopilus asiliformis. The sequence goes on along the minus strand of OZ035961.1, from coordinate 69,362,456 downwards.
GATTGATCTTATCAATTGCCGTGTGCCTGACGATTAGACTTGCGCGACTAAAAATATGAGTTTTGTGTACTTAACATTCGTTTTATAAATTTGTACAAAGATTACCGAATCAAAACTCATTTCACGATTCCTTGACCCAAAAACAACCGTTAGTTGAAATGTTCATCTATATACTAGAGACCTTATTACGCTTTCTGAGGGGTACGATTCCGGGTGCTAGGTTTGGCTAGGAACTTTAAATTTGACAAAGAGCTTTTCTCAAAAAATGAAAACTAAGTTCGTTGATGAGCAAAATTAATCCAACCCTTCCAGAAACTCTCGTTCAAATGAAAAATGTCTCTCACACGAGAGAGAGATCCCTACACAGTCTTATCTGATACAGCTTGAAATCCGATAACAGTAAATAAGAATCGGTTTTATCAACTGCTTATATAAGAGCATCCTTGTCATTGGAGAAAGCATGCTTTTCGGGTGCATTAACGAGGCGATAGACATATAAGCTTTATTTGCTTTTCTTAGGGATTCCTTAACATGGTCATTGAACTTTAAGAGCTTATTAAAATTGACACCCAGATATCTAATCTTATCCTTGGGCCGAAGTTCTCGACCACCCAGAGAGATAGAGAGGTTAGAACATATTTTGGCAGTACCCGATGGACCCCTTCCAGACGCGTTTCTAAAGTGAATTAGCTTTGACTTATTACTATTAATTGCAATGCCCCATGAGTCATAATACTCCTTGATCTCATCCAGATGGAGCTGCACAAAACGGGCAGCGACTTTTGGATCTCTGTTTGACGAAAAAATATCAATTGTTGCCTAATATAGCGTAGAGTTGTTGAAATTTTTTGAGTACCAAACGAATTTAACACTCGTATTTTTTTAAAGTTGTTCAATTTAACATGCTTTTGACTGAAATGTGAGATTCGAACAAAAAATAATTTCTACACATTGTTTGAAAATTTCATGGTTATGGTCAGGAAATAAGATTCAAATCCCTATGCTAGTTTTCCTAGAAAAGTGCCGTGTCCGCATTCTGTCTTTCCCACTGAAAAATAATATATTTGTCTCTTTCTAGTTTTCTGCAAAATTTTATGACGTCTGTTACCAATTTTTTTTTCGTGTAAAAATTAGAAGAAAAAAAATTTAAAAATTTTTTTTTTAAAAAAGCTTATATTAAAAAAGAATGCACTAAAAAGAAAAAAATAATTTTCTGGACGCTGTGTATCACAAATATAAAAGCTTTTTAAAAGCGAGATAAATTTTTATTTTATTGTTTTATGCTTTATCTCGCTTTTTAAAAGCTTTTATATTTGTGATACACAGCGTCCAGAAAATTATTTTTTTCTTTTTAGTGCATTCTTTTTTAATAAAAGCTTTTTTTAAAAAATTTTTTTTTTAATTTTCATTTTGTTCTTTTTAGTCTTCGAATATATATCCTTACATTTGAGATGTCTTTACAGGCTTTTTAACTTGAGAATCGTATTCAGCGACCCCAAAAACCCCCAGAATAGATTTTTTTCCGGAAAATTTGGAGAAAGGGACAATCACGTTATCCTTACAGGACCTTCCGTTATCCTTACAGATTTTTTTAATGACAGATTCGGATTCAGCGACCTCAAAAACCCCCAGAATAGATTTTTTTCCGGAAAATTTGGAGAAAAGGATAATCACGTTATCCTTACAGGATCTTGCGTTATCCTTACTGACTTTTTAATGACAGATTCGGATTCAGCGACCCCAAAAACCCCCAGAATAGATTTTTTTCCGGAAAATTTGGAGAAAAGGATAATCACGTTATCCTTACAGGACCTTCCGTTATCCTTACTGACTTTTTAATGACAGATTCGGATTCAGCGATCCCAAAAACCCCCAGAATAGATTTTTTTCCGGAAAATTTGGAGAAAAGGATAATCACGTTATCCTTACAGGACCTTCCGTTATCCTTACTGACTTTTTAATGACAGATTCGGATTCAGCGACCACAAAAACCCCCCGAATAGATTTTTTTCCGGAAAATTTGGAGAAAAGGATAATCACGTTATCAGGACCTTCCGTTATCCTTACAGATTTTTTTAATGACAGATTCGGATTCAGCGACCTCAAAAACCCCCAGAATAGATTTTTTTTCCGGAAAATTTGGAGAAAAGGATAATCACGTTATCCTTACAGGACCTTCCGTTATCCTTACTGAGTTTTTAATGACAGATTCGGATTCAGCGACCGCAAAAACCCCCGAATAGATTTTTTTCCGGAAAATTTGGAGAAAAGGATAATCACGTTATCTTTACAGGATCTTCCGTTATCCGTACAAGGACGAAGTAGTGAAAATATTGTATTGTCATCGGACTTATATAAGTGTGCAAAATTTCAAGTCAATCGGACAAGTGGAAGTGGGTCAAAATTGGGTTGCAAGATTTGATCTGACAGACAAACAAGCAAACACGAAGGCAAACTAAATAAAAGCTTTTAAAAAGACAACCATTTACCATATAAATTTTTTCTAATAATAAATTTTTTTTCCAATAATACAAATTCTTGATTTCGGAAATCTTATAGCAAATTTTATTAATATTTCTAATAGCAAATTTTATTATTTCATACAAATGTTTCAAAATTACCCGCTTATAAAATCAAAATTAATGCCAGACACACACATAACATGTCATGCCTTAATAAGATTTCACTGGGTTTTTTTTTATTAATAATCATTCCTTTAAAGGTTTCACTGGAATCTTAGGAAAAAAATATTGATGAAATCGGGCGAAAAGTGAAATCGGGTTTTCAAAAGTGGTACTTAGAAAAAGTGTACGCGTTTTAAAAGTGGTTTTTGTGAAAGAAGGGCATTAAAGTAATATCCTCGTGTGATTTTGAAATCGGATTAAAGTGTTAAACGCAAATAAAGTGCAAAAACGTCCAACGTTTGACGTTTCTCAACTAGTGTTCCACAAAGTAATGCTTTTGTAGTTTGGTCCTCAACACATGCCAACTACCGTCAGCATTGATGACTTTTTCACCAAGTGGGAAAGGGACGGGAAACCACTCAGTAAAAATTTTACTGGAAATTTTGCTTGCATGTAGTGGTTTTACTATCCATAATTTTCGTCGACGATAGGAAAGTTATGGCAGTAAACAACAACAAACACATTGGACTTCCCCGCCCTGCCAGCAAAATGTTACCCCTGAATTATGGGGAATTATGGCAGCCAGCAAAAGTAAGGTTAAGTTCGATGTTTATTTGAAAGCTACGCATTTTAAATGGAAACGGGAGGTAATAATAATTATGTTATTAATTATAACATCACACAAAATGATTTTTTTAGGTGAAATTGAAGTGATAACAAAGTGACAGTTCGCCATAAAGTGGAAGAGAAAGTACGTGTGAGACACTGATGTGATCGACTTTTTGCGCACGTAAATTTGAATTTCGCTATCCCGCTCACTTTGCCAGTAAAAATGAAAATGCTCGTGTTTCTAAACCCACCTTAAGAAGCCACGAACTCGGGAAAGTTACACACACATATATACTCACAAGTAGTCGGAAGGGGTGTTTTGAATTTCGTTAATATTTTGAGAACGGTACGAGATAATTATTTACAGTAAAAGGCAAAAATGCAGAAAACTCAATGATCTATCATATTTATTATACAACATACTTGTAAGAAATAGTTTTTGTCAAAAAAGTAAAAAACCAAAAAAACAAATTTTAAAAATGTCACTGTTTTGGTAATTTCCGGCTAGAATTTTTTTTTTTAAATACGATATGTTAAGGCTACTTAATAAACTGACACCTGAAGAACATTTTCCTCTCAAATAAATCGTTTGGAAAACTTCAAATATAATTATTATTGCACAATATTATTGCACAGGTCATGAAAAACACCGAACGCAATCACCCATAATTAAGTGCAAGTGCATTTCTTTACGAATGGCCACAAATGCATATAATTTCTTTTAATTTTGCAACCCGTAAACTAATTTCACTAAATATCACTTTGTTCACTAGACTTTACCAGCTATTTATTGTCAATTCCCCTAAATTTTATATTTTGTGAACTGACAAAAATTAATCTAGCCATTTCATATTGAACTCACGGCACAATTTTACTTTACTGGAATCCGAGGGATTGTCAAAAACACACTTTCACTAGGACAATTTGTGGTCACAAACCTCATAAAAGTGGTTTGAAATGACTGCTGAGGCTGTTTTAATTACAAAATTTCATTTTAAAATTTTCATATAACCTCACTTTTCTGACGAAAAAAAACTTTAGCTACAAACCAATTTTACTGGAAATTGGAGCGGAAAAACTTTTCAGCCTCACCCCGCTTTTTCCCACCCCACTTCAGAGGCCATTTTAAACCAGTTTTATGAGGTCTGTGACACCAAATTGTCGAATTTGGGGTTCTCGGATCCTCGCAATTCGTCGCATTCCGGTAAAGTAAAATTATTCCGAACTCACTTTGTCGGCCAAGAAAAACACAGTAAAATCACGGAAAACAGTAGTTGATCACTAATACACCCATACCTCGATATACGGCCGAGATTGGTTCCAAAAATTTAGGCCGTATATCGAAACACCGGACCATTCTTTTAGGAAAGTATTGCATTTATTGATCGCAGTGCATTTCAATGTAATATTGTCCGGCTTTTGACCGTTTATCGAATCAATGTGCAACGTATTTCAAAACTGAGACGCAATTCAAAAAGCGGAAGGCCGTAAAACAAGGGGCCGTATATCGAGGTATGGGTGTATCTAATAATAAATTCGAGTTTGTTAAGCCACGAAATACTTGCACTTATTTTTGGGCGAAAATGTATTATAATTTACCTAAAACGGGATATAAAATTAAAGTTGCGATTTCCTCCCGACAAAATAATGCATAATAGCGCGAACAATGACAAGTGACTAAATCACCGACTACTTACTCATACATGTCCGAGTTACTTTCGGCAGAGAGCAAATAATCTAGAGAATAAACTCTTAAAACAAATTTTTGACAAATTTCCCCTTCGAAGGGGGAAAAAATGTCCCTATCATTCACTAGCTACGGCCTACAAGTTAATGGGCGCATCCAACTACCAGAGCGGCTCTAGAGCGAAGCTCAGCTGTCGAAAAAATGCTCAGCTGAGCAGCATTTTGTTTCCTGAATGCACCGCTCATTTATATATGAGCTGTCATTCAAACAAATTATTGTTCAAGATGGACCGCGATGTAATTATCTCCGTAATGTTAGAAATTTATGCATCTGATACGATAAATCTGGAAGCTATTTCACTTTTGGTTGAAGAGTGTAATATTTAAGTTGAAGTCGCCCCAATCCGGAATGCGGCACCCGAAAGAAACCGGGATTATTTTGAGGTTACTGTGCCGAAGTACACGCCAGAGCTCTTCCGGAAACATTTTCGATTCTCCCGTAATGGATTTGAAGTAAATATTAAAATAAAAATTTGTTTGAAATCAAGCATTCGGTTTCTAATTTAGAAATTGGTGACCATCATAGCACCCATGGTACCTGCCGTGAGCTCTTATGCTATAGAAAAGAAAGTCATGTTTACCCTATGGGTTTTGGGTAAACAGGAATCCTATTTAAGCTCGTCAGATAGATTCGGAATGGCTCCAAGTACAGGGCATTATATTTTCAAAGAGGTCACAAATTGCCTTGCGAATCTAATGTCCAAGTATATCAAATGGCCGGATGAAGAAACGTCTATGAAAATTTCAACAGTAAATTCCTATATTATACTACTCTATTTCTTTTCTGAAAAATTGTATTGCTTACACCAGGTTTTTGAATCACGTTCCAAGATTCCCAATGTAATTGGTGCTATAGACGGATGCCATATACCAATTAAACAGCCCGTAGGAAACGAAACTGACTACTACAACAGAAAGAACTTTCATTCGATTATTTTGCAAGGTATTATAGCAAGCAATTAAAAAAATAATAAACATGATGATTGTGCATACCTACTTTATTTTTAGGTATTTGCGATCACCAAGGAAAATTCATTGATGTAAACGTGGGAGCGCCGGGAAGAGTTCATGACGCTCGTGTATTTCGCGAAAGCAGCATTTACGCGAGGATCCAAAACAATTTAGACCCTCTTCTTCTTCCGAAGTTCCACTTAATTGGTGATTCGGCCTACCCTTTATTACAAAACCTACTGACTCCGTTTCGAGATAACGGCCATTTGACTAGACAGCAGATCAAATTTAACAACAACCTTAGTTCAATACGGTCGATAATAGAGAGGAGTTTCGGGCTCCTATAAGGAAGATGGAGAAAATTAAAATATTTGGACATGTCTGATATGGATCTTATGATAAACGCAGTGACTTCATCGTGCGTACTCCACAACTTCTCGATTGAAATCGCTGAAATATTTTGTGAAGAAGAATTGGAAGAAAACGAAGACTTAGAACCAGATTTACCGACCCATATTGACCCACAGACTGAAACTAGAAGTGGGACATTGAAGAGATTTTATAATGTCTTTATTATAATAAAAGTTATTTATTTTCTAAAATGGATACAAGTTTTTCCAGGATTTTATTTCTTTGCTCTTGAATGGCATTATTATGTTCAACGCTGTCTGTCAAATTTTTGAGAGCTCGGATCCGTTCCTCATTTAAAGTGAGTTGATTTTGGTGAAATCTAAAATATTTGCTTCCTGCGGGAGGATCCCTTGGTCCTTGTGTACTAATACTCTGCTGAACTGCAACTGGAGACTCTGGTGCAGATGCTGACGTAGAAGAGGACTCCAAACTTGAGGTATCGAAAGATTCGACTGTATGGTCTAATTGGATGGCTTTGTCGTTTTTGAGCACATCGTGCATCTGGTCGAAATATTCCCAAGACACCAGGGCTCTGCCTGACGACTGCTTTTTATTGTTTTCTGTTACGTTGCAGTATGTTCGTTTCATATTTCGCCACTTTTTATCCAGAATCTTCCTGGTGATGTCGTACCCGCGTTGTGAAAAAACTTTTGCAATTTCTTCCCATAACCTTGCTTTTTTTATTTTAGAGTTGCGGAATTGTTCTAGGCGCGTCCTGTATTCCTCAATTAGGAAAAGAGTAGTTTCTTTTGACCATTTGAAACTTTCGCCTAGTGGGAAATTGAATCGATATTACCATATTACATACAAGTTTTCCCGGTGCGGTATCTACAAAAACTTACCCGCCACAGCATCTGTAAAGCCGATGACTTCAGCCCCAGTGTGTTCAGAAAGTATTTGTTCAAGGCTTTCTGTGTTATAAATAACACCACCAATTGGGGTTGACATTTTCAATGAAATGAAAAATATATTGAGGCTGTGTCGTATTATTGAGGTTATGTTGACGTTAGGTGGTACCAGCTGAGCAATTGTTCAGTAAAGCTCAATCCAGACTACACGATGTACGGGGTACGAGGTTGGCACGTACCCCGAACATCGAGTGTTTGGATGGAAAATTTGCACATGGTTTCACCTAGTGAGTAAAATCAGAAGCTGTTTGATTATCCTCGTACGTGGTAACCGCGTACACGAATGAGCAAAACCCTGTGCAGTGTGGATGCAGTTCCATGTACGAGGAAACCAAAAACCTCGTATCTCGTACCCCGTACATCGTGTAGTCTGGATCGAGCTTAACAGAGCAAAGTTTTTTTTACGCTCAGTAAGCATGTGATTGGCTCAGCTGAGCTGCTCTAGAGCGCTTGCGTTCAATAACTGAACTACTTTTTCGCTCTAGAGCGATGCTGAGCCGCTCTGGTAGTTGGATGCGCCCAATTACTTTTAGACTAGGGAGCACAAAGCAGAGAGAACATTTCTCGTCGTATCTATTCAATGAGATGGAGGAATCGAATGGATAATTTTTTCCGTGTTACATCGGATCCTCTTGCTTCATCTCACAGTGGAAAAATTTTCTCTAAAAATTTGTTCTAAGAGTTTATTCTCTAGATTATTTGTTCTCTGCTTTCGGGGCTTTCTTACCAATACTCTCGCAGGTTCCGTTGTAATTCAATTTTCCTTTCGAAAACAATATATTAACATTATAATTCGTGCAACAAAAATGTAAGAGACGATCAGCCTGATTTATTTTAACTAAAGGAGGGAATACATGCTCACGCACGCCCTACAACATTTCATGTTGTGACGCGTGTGTAGTGCAGCGATGTCCCCCTACTACAAATCTACTACTATTTTTTGTAAAATGCATGAGTCAACCAAAAAATTGCATTATACATGTTAAATGTAAAAAGTTTCTAACGAAATTAAATATGAGGCAGCCGATACAAAAGTTTTTTGTTGATAGAATTTTGGTATTATGAATGATAAAGCTATTTAGCTTTAGTTATACAAATTGGTATATCGGCATAGGTAGAAAAGGTTTTTTTTTTGAAAATCTGCTACTATTAGTATCAATCTACTACTATTTTTGGTCCAATCTACTTCCCTCCAAAGGTAAATTGGGGCCGTCCTTGGTGTGGCGCTGACGGACAACAAAAACTCGTGTTGGCAATCATGATCGCCAAATATCAAACTATCTTTGATTTTTGTGGGCGTGGCTTTAGGTTGGCCAACATGCTGTGATGTAGGACATTCGTTAATTCTTGTGAAATTTTTGAACGAGTAGATAGATAGATAGATAATATGAATGGAGCCGATATACTCAGCCCCTAAAAGCACTTAGACCATCAGTTGGGTCCATTGTGCTTTGTTGTAGGAATCTGGCTATTACTAGCTTACTCATGCAAGAATCTTCTGGATCCACTAATGAAGCTGTAAATTTTATTCGGAGGGATCTTACCGATGTCCAGTGGTTTTAAGAAGCGGCTGCCAAAGGTGTTTAGTCTGCGGTTTTGGAAGAAAGGACACAAGCAGAGATAGTGTTCTGCAGTTTCTTCCTCTGCGTCGCATAGGTTGCAAGAAGGGTCGCTCGAAAGCCTGATGTTGTGAAGGTGGTAGTTGAGTTTACTGTGACCCGTTAGTACGCTGACCAGCGGTCCAATACCAGTTCTCCCCAGACCTAGTACTTTTTTGGCCGTGGTTGGATTAGGTTCACAGCCAAACTTTTTAGCTTGTCGTCCAACAGTTTCATTAGCCCACCTCGTCTTGTGTTGCTGTCTGCTGTATATATGTATCATTGCTTTGATTGTTGCTACTGAGATTAGCAGCGAAGGAGCAGGTCCTACAGGTAGGATATCAGCACCCTGTCTTGCTAATTTGTCTGCTTCTTCATTGCCTTGGATGTTGCTGTGTCCTGGGACCCATATAAGGGATACAGTATTGTTACATGAAATCCTTTGAAGGTTAAGGAAGCATTCTTCCACAAGTTTTGATTTCATCTCTACGGAGTTCAACGCCATTAATGCCACTTGACTGTCAGAGAATATGTTGATCTCTTCGCCTATAGGATTGTTGTTACAAATTAGCATTGCGCAAGTGGAAATTGCTATTATTTCAGCTTGAAACACAGTAACATTTTTCCCCAGAGGGATAGTTTCAGTAATATTATCGTATGCGGGTCTAGGATGAAAGACACCCGCACCCGCCACCTCATTTCTGAGTGATCCATCAGTAAACCAGCAGTTGCTTGTGAGAGGGACCATTTGACTGTTCCGATTCCATTCCTCTCTTGTTGGCAGAATCACCTTAGATTTCTTACCAAAGTGTAGTTTTGCAATATGATAATCAATAGGCATTTCTGCCTCTGGTATCTTATTCGTTAGGTCATTCCAGATAGAAATGTGAGATTTGCTGCAGTTGCTGGATTTCCTTTGACCAGTAATGCTGAGTCTAAAGGCACAGAGCATAGCTTGCTCCTTGATGAATAAATCCAGTGGTAATAAGTTTAAGATAACCTCCAATGCAGCTGTTGGGCACGATCTCATCGCACCAGTAATACTAATACACGCAAGTCTTTGGAGCTTATTGAGTTCGTTTTTGACAGAAGAAAGAGTTGTTCTTTTCCACCAGATTATAGCACCATAGGATACCATTGGTTTGATTACAGCAGTGTATAACCAGAATACAATCTTCGGAGATAGTCCCCAGGTACGGGATACGGCTCTTTTGCATTGTACAAAGGCTGATATCGCTTTATTTACTTTGTTTGAGACATGTGATTTCCAATTGAGTTTTTTGTCGAAGATCACACCTAGAAATTTGGCTTCATTGTATAATTAACGAGTAACATCTGTGGAAGTGAAAAAGTGAATTCAAGAAAACAATTACAAGTGCAATAAAATAATAAAAATGGGTTCTTTAAAAGACAAAAAAATTTGGGAAGAATTTTTCAAAATGCTTCATGATGCATCTATTACGACCTTATCTCCTTAAAAAGTTGGTAACGAATGAAGACTGACAGCATGATCGATACGTGTGTAGCAAAACCAACCTTTGGAGTGACATCATGTTGTAGGGCATGAGTGAGCGTGTATTTCCTGCTTTAAAAACCTTACCTACAAGCCAAAAAATTTGGATGCAAACCTGATCTACCCAAATTCACCAATGCCATTAGATTGAGCAAGAACTCTATGCAACAATTAGTAGTACTCACTGCCCAGTGAACAAAAAATTTCTTATTAAGGCATTATCTTAATGCATTATCTTTACCTTATTGTTGCCTTATTTTTGTAAAGGCCATTTCCGCGTATATAAGGCCTTACTACTAAGGCAACATTAATAGTAGATGTTTTTTTCCCAGTGATGCCGCTGATTGCTTAGATGGTAAAAATTTCTTTATTAAAACGGCCTTTAAGCCTTAATCTATTACTTTTTCTATAAAAATATTTACCGAGTCGTTTAAATTCTCCTGCCAGCCAACACAAAACTTCAACAAAAAATAACTTTTGACACATAACTTTTAGTTCACTTTTCCAACACACGCATAAAAAGGCGCGTTTTTCCTGAGATGAACTTCCATCTCATTTTAATTTGGAGGCTTTATATTATTTGTCTCATGTCTTAAAGACACCTTAGCGATAATGCCTTAATCATTGTTCACTGGGTGGTCACCGCAAACTAAACTACCATTTGCAAAAGATTGGTTTAGTTGAGGATCCATCGTGCAATTTATGTGATGAAGAGGAAAAGATAGCAGAACACTTTTTGTGTAAATCTCCATACTTCCAAAACCGTACGGAAAATACTCTTGGCAATCGTTTCCTTAACTGTCAAGATATTGGAAATATTCCGCTAAATCGTTTAGCCAGCTTTATCCCCGTCGCACACTTGAGCTAAGCGAGCTGAACTACGTGAGCTAAGTTTCTCGCTGAAAGCAAAATCCTTAGCATTTGCATTGGTGACCGCACACTTCAGCGAAACTATGAAACTACATCCCGTAGTCATGGGCGACGCGGACTAACACCGCGTCTTGATTTGGGATTTTTCATCGCAGAGATTTTTGATTGACCAATCAGAGCTCGAGTTGACGGCGATAAAAAATGCCAGAGATAAATTTCACGAAATCTTGCTATTGCAAAATTTCTTGGAATTTCCTGATTCAAGATGGCGGAATCTAAATTCTCCCGACAAGTAGTTGTGAAAATAACTAATTTTTACAAACAATACGATACAAAAAGCTTTGAAAGAGAATATATAACATTAAGAGCAGGGCCGTATCGAAGGTTCTGGATTGGGGGGGGAGACGTCTCAATTTTCCCAACTCGAACATCTAATTTTTCCCAACTGGGATGTACATAATAAAAATTCCTTTTCCTTGCCCAGAATCTCTGACAAGAAACAACTGATATAATGAAATATCAGTTGTGGTCAACACAAAACTTACTTCTACAAAATCTACGATCCTGCGCAATTTACGCTAGAGCCCTGTCGCGTTGTCAACCTAAGACGACATCCCAATAAATTCTTGGTTTATTCAAAAATATCAAAAACGTTAGTTTGCCAGTAATTTGCAAAAACATATTTTTTTATATTTTAATCTAAATATCTCAATAACGGTAAGAAACAAAATTGTGCAGAATGTCATTCTCATTATTTCACTTCATACATTCAGTCAGCAAAACCCCATTAGTTTTCAAGATAATCGCAAAAACTGTTTTTTTTTTTTGGAAATAACGTTTTATCTCGATAACAGGTTGAGATATCGAGTTATATCTAAAGACAAAAGTGTGGGAAATTTCATTTTCTAAAAGTTTCGTCGTACTTAAGGCCACTAAAAAACGCGTAGTTTGGGAGTAAATCGAGAAAAACGAAATTGCGATTTTTGAAAAACCGCCATTTTGGATACTTCCGGTTAACGGATTTCCACCAAAAGTTGATAGGATCGTCCCATTTCAGGACCCAACATGCCTATAAAATTTCATGGCTCTAGCTTTATTAGTTTTTGAGAAATCTTGTACACAGACTGACAGACAAACTGACAGACTGACAGACAGAACGACATTTTTTTAATATGACTCCAATCGACTCAGGAGTGATCGGGAATTTTTTTTTAGGCAAAATTAAGAGGTCGAAATTTTTCATGAATACAATACTTTATTGCACTCCGTAGAAGAAAGTAAATTTTTTTTATTTTTCACAATTAAATAAAGGGTAAACACTAATAATCTTATGCGACTTGTGACCACAAGAAGTACATTTGACTTTATATCGCTTATTTTTGGCACTTTCTTTTGTATTCAGATTTTATCCGAATCCAGTGTTGACAAAAACTTATAAGAAATTAAATACATATTACTTGAAACAGTTCTTACCTATTCATTTGTTTAAAAAATCCGAACACCGATGGTACAACAATTACACTATATTTTCAAAACTCACTGTTTCAGCACGAATATACTAGATCGCTCGATTTGCTGTCTCAAATGGTCCCATTTCAATACAGTTCAATGAATCAAAACGAGTTAAGTAAGAGCGAGATAACCGTATGACTATAAATATAGTTCTTTCGTTTAAACCGTGAGCTGTCAAAGGAAAATAGACTTTCGGAATGGTGTTGGCGCATAAAGTTAGTCTCAAACTTGTGAAATTTGAATTTCGCGGCGGACGAAATTTGAATTTCGCGATATTATACAGTTCAGTGGATGCGTTTAAGTATGATAAAGAGGGAAATACTTTTGGGACCATTTTTCAGCAGAGCTTTGTGTCACCATACTATGTTATATAGTTCTGTGCCATAAACTGATGAGAACATTATACTCCCCCCATGGTCGAGTGTCTACTCTACTCTTTCAAAGCCTTTTATTCATTCTCTCCCAACTCGCTGTGACGCTGTCGCCAAAGCAGAATGGCATATGGAAACACAAACAAGTCATAAAACACGCCTTTGTTCACTAATAGAAAATTTGAGGTAGAAAAAGACAAGTTGGGATTTTGGAAAATCGACAAAAGAGATTTCCCAACTTGGGAAATCTCACATCTTCAAGAAGTGAGATTTCCCAACTCCTAAGGGTCAAATTCCCAACTGAAGACTTATTGGGGGGGGGAGCCTCCCCCCCCATCCCCCCCCAGTCGGTACGGCCCTAAGAGGTGTTTCTTTTCGTCTGTTCTTCTGTTTCAGCCTTTTCAATTTCACGTATTGCATTAATTGCGAAAGCGGTGACTAGGTGTTTTCTTTTCATCGCCATTTTGAGTACTAAAATTTCAAGAGATTTTCGGCCCAGCTGTCAAAAAATCTCATTGCGGTGAGATATTTCTTGGGATGAAAAATTGTTAATCAAGACGCGGTGTAAGCTCGCTTGCGTAGTTCAGACCTCAACTACGCGAACTACTTCGCTGGCATCGCTGACACTCACATACACACACTTTCGGCGTTATACAGTGTAGAATCAGTGTTTGCAAAAGTATAGTATTTTGTGCAATGAGGGTCCATTGTGCTTATTTTACTTTTCTATAAATGCACTTTTAATTAATAAGGGTATTCGCTCATTGAAGCATTTGGTTGTGTATCAGTATTTGGTTGTGTATCAGTGCCGTAGGCGTATTTTGTATTGGGTGGGGGCAAACAAACACTTTTTGGAAAGAACTCTTTGAGAGACACCTTTTGGCGTTTACAGTTTTAAAATCGGTCAAAAAACAAACAAATCATAGCCGTTTGTAGTTTTTGCGAACAAACTTTGGGGGGCTCCCGGCTCCCCCCTATGACCGAGCGACTAATTTTTTTTTTATTTTTTAAATCCATTTGACCCCATAAAACTAAGAAAAAAATATGAAAATCCTAGTCAACCGCGCCCCTAAAGTAAAATTTTGCCCTTCTTTTTGGTTTTTGGAACAATTTCCCCTAAATCAGAGATGTCCAATTGATATGTATTGAAATACCACTACCCGGAATTTTTTTGTAACTTAGTGCGCACACAAACAAAATTGAGAGAGTGGCGCTCTCAAGTTCTCAGTAGCAAGCTGATGTCATATGAACACAGTGGACTTCAAATAAACTTTCGACATTTTTATTTTTTACCTTTTCGTCTTATTTTATTGATTGTTCTCACGAATACCGAAAGATCTGTCAGAATCTTAGAATACAATGACAAAGATTTAAATGGCGCTCATAATTTTTTTTTTTGCAAAATGTGATTATTTGAAACACTGCAAATTTCCATTGTCTTCAATACCTAAAAAAATGTTCTCAATCTGAATCAGGACTTCAGCGCTTTATGACTGAAAATAAAAAATTAACGAGACCTAGTTTATGGTGTCAATATTTGAAACGGAAAAAAAATCAAAAAGAATGATTCTTTCCGATTCTTTTTCATTTGCGAATCGAAAAGATGAGTTAAAAGAGGTTTTGATTCGCTCGGGAAGAATTAAACAGCTAAAAATCGGTTTCAATTCATTCGTGAGCGAATCATTTGCGAACTTTATTTTATCGCGAACGATTCAAATGCAAAAGAATTTTTTTTTCGATTCGCGAAACGAATTTTTCCGTACCCTGCATACAATCTCTCGCATCAACCGCAGAATTTACCTTTTTCCCCACAGAATAAAGAGAGCGCCAGGTTTAATTGTACGCTTTTAAGATAGGTAAAATAATGTTTTAACTAATTCCCTGAGTACAAAAGTATCGTAATAGTTGCATAATAAATTGTTAGTCGCACGATTAAAATTTTGACCACTTAATGATTTGCTATGTACTCGCTCAGACAGATTTACAACTGGCTGTAACAGCTTCCACGCAGGCCTACAGGATTTGGTTTTATAAGCCGAGAAATTTTAATAGAGTTTAATCTGGGGGCATATTGCGGATTTCGAACAAACGCTAGTACGATCGAGAAACCATGAATTGGTATTGCCTATCTCGATTTTGTGTTCGACATTGCATAGCAATTTCTCGAAATTTTTGCAAAATTCGCATTTCCAAAGAAAAAAAGTGGGGGCTGGCTTTTAAAAATACCTAAAAACCACAAAAAAATGTTCTTTCGAAAGTAATAATTTTTTACTGAACGCACATAGAATAATACAAAATTCTGTTATTAGTGGTTTTTTTATAAAACCCAAATAAATATTTAAAGAGTTTTGTAGCATACCACTTGAAAGAATTTATCCGCATAAAGCAAAAAACTGCGAAAAACTTAAAAAGATATAATGCATTTGAAATTTCCCAAAAATTTCACTTGGGCTCGTTCGGTTTCTCGAATTGAATGCCTGATTGCCTATCTCGAAAATCAAGGGTTTCTGACATTTCTCTCTACCGATATTTCTCGAAAGGTCTTGTGCTTTCGAGACGGCAGTTGTGGTTTTAGACGGCAGTTGTGGAAAATGTTCGGAAGAAACATTTTACTGAATAAAGTGGAACAATTAAATGCAACTTTTCACTTTAACACCACAAAAATAAATAAAAATTATCTGTCAAAAATATTTCCCTTGGGGAAATCTCGAAATTGTCATGTTTGAGATACGTAATTCCATTGTCTCTCGAAATCGAAGTTGCCTTTCGAATTCGCTGGTCTCGTTTTTCGAGATCCGCAATGTCTCCCCTGCGTAGCAGTAAAAACCATGAAGCAGAAATAATTCAATGGTTAAACACAAATCGAAGTAACTTAACGAAAGTATATTTGAATTTCATTACATAACGAAATATGTAACGTTACATTTTTTTTGTTACCTACGCCCCTGTGTAAGTACATACTTTTTGTCTAGGTCTCAAAAATCAGAAATTAATTTTAGCCGAACCTCTTTTAGGTTAACCCTTTTGTTGACAGTCGGTACTTTTAAGTACCGCCAACTTTAAATCCTTATATTTTTTGCTTATCCAATAGTATCAACATTCTATATACTTTATATACCACAGGCGTAAATACCATCTCTCCATAAAATTAGTTCATGCCTTTTTTTAAATGCTTTCTGGAACCATTTTCAACGAAAAAAAGTCATGGTTATTGATTTATTCATGTTCACTTCCTGGTTCACAAAGCGTTAAGATACAACTTCAAATCTTGCGTGAGGCTCATTCCCATTTTATTTTACCCTAAATTCACATTCTGCCCGAATATGGGCCACAGAGTATCTTGCAAGGTTAAAATATGCAAAATATAATAGATTTGCAATATCGTAAACCGGAATTTTAAGCCGTATAAATTGGGAAAAACGTAATTTGGGGAGAGTGTCCAATGAAATATTTTGAATACGTAAAAAAATATTTATTTATATATGGTTATATGACCAAAAAATGACACAAAAACATAGTTTAAATACTGTATAACAAAATTTGAAAATTATAACTAGTTACAATTATCTTTAAAAAAAAGAATTTCAGAGATATAGATACGACACATAAATGACTACACAAATATTTGACTACGATTATATGGAAAAAACCAATGTATTACAATAAAAAAAATCAGTTGTGGTCAACACAAAACTTTCTTCTACAAAATCTACGACCCTGCGCAATTTACGCTAGAGCCCTGTCGCGTTGTCAACCTAAGACGACCTCCCAATAAATTCTTGGTTTATTCAAAAATATCAAAAACGTACAAAATTTGAGATAACTTGAGAACGGTAAAAGATATCAATTTACGGTAAATGGCAAAAATGTAGAAAATGTTAACGTCTTTAATTATTCTTTCAACTGATTTGTCGAAAAACCGTTAGTTTGCAAATTATTCGTAAAAATATGATTTTTTACATATTAATGAAAATATCTCAATAACGGTAAAAGATAACGGATAACGGTAAAAGACAAAATTGTGCAGAATGCCATTCTCATTAATTCACTTCATACATTCAGTCAGCAAAAACCCGTTAGTTTTCGAGATAATCGCAAAAAACTGTTTTTTTGGAAATAACGGTTTATCTCGATAACAGGTTGAGATATCCATGCTTATTCACAAATTTATTGTTAGCTAACAATATTGTTAAGTAACAATAAATTTCATAGCAATCCATAAAGAAAATGGTATTCATAATTTCGCTTGTTAAAAAGTTTCGTTAAAAATGTTCGTTGTGTTGTTATGGCAACAATTTTGTGAATTATTATAATAGTTGCAGTTGTATTGCATTCGGGGATTGTTGTATTGCATTCCCGGATTGTTGTATTGCATTGGCGGATTGTTGTATTACATTGCGGGGAGACGATAAATATTTTTTAAAACTGTTTTCTTCTATGGAAAACGGATCGCTGGTATCGCGAAGAAGTTGACTTGGTAATCCACGTGGTAATCCAACATATCGTCGGTGATAGTGCAATACCGCGTATGAGCAGTTTGTAAATACCGCGTATCTACATTTTGAATGTTTTACGGGGGGAAGAAAAAGTTTGATATTTCTAACCCTTTAAAGAGATTTTCTCATCTAAGATTTTTTGGGACCTCATTATATGACTGTCATAATGAGGTCCCAAAAAATCTTAGACGAGAAAATCTCTTTAAAGGGTTAGAAATATCAAACTTTTTCTTCCCCCGTAAAACATTCAAAATGTAGATACGCGGTATTTACAAACTGCTCATACGCGGTATTGCACTATCACCGACGATATGTCTTTAAAAAAACAACACAGTAGAACACGCTTAAATGCACATCGAACTTCGCAGAATTTCATGTGCATTTATCCGTGTTTTGCATTTATCCGTAGCACGGAGAAATACACATTAATGTGCAATTATGCGAGTCAAAGATAAACATGCAACTTTAATATTCCTGTAATAAACATTTAAATTCAATTAAGCTACACAAAAACAATGAATCTAATTAAGAATTCATTTTATCACATAAAAATAACAAAAATCACATTTTTTTTGTTGTTTTTTTTGTACGTTTTATTTTTGCACATGTGCATTTAAACGTGTAAAATTTCATGTAATTTATACTTTTGGGGTATGAAAATGGTTGCATTTAAGCAAGTATTGCAATTAAGCGTGTTTAATTTATCCGTATATATTTATATGAAAAATGCTTTGAAATCCTCCAGGCACAAATATGGCGTCCAATTACACGAGTTTTACATTTAAGCGTCTTGCATTTAAGTGTGTTTTACTAAAATCAATTTTTTTGCTTGAAAAATAAAATATATTTCTTCCCAAACAACTAAAATTTATTTTTGCTATCGTAACAATACTTTTGAACAATTCTAACAAGCAATAGTGCACTCTGAATACGGTTTTATTTGACAATTTTTAGCTTAACAATATTATCGAAAGTTCATAGCAAGCAAAGTGAAATGTGAATACCGATTTCTGTTCTAACAATTGTTATGGGTATTAACAAGCAATAATAGCTTTTGTGAATAAGCATGATCGAGTTATACATGCTTATTCACAAAAGCTATTATTGCTTGTTAATGCCCATAACAATTGTTTAAATAGAAATCGGTATTCACATTTCACTTTGCTTGCTATGAACTTTCGATAATATTGTTAAGCTAAAAATTGTCAAATAAAACCGTATTCAGAGTGCACTATTGCTTGTTAGAAATGGTTAAAAGGGTTGTTACGATAACAAAAATAAATTTTAGTTGTTTGGGAAGAAATATTTTTTTTTTCAATCAAAAAAATTGATTTTATAATTCCAATTATGGACATTGTGGCGGAAGAAGAACGGTAAGATAAAAGGATGTGATTTAAAGCCATGAATTATCCATTGATACAGTAAAACACACTTAAATGCAACACGCTTAAATGCAACACGCTTAAATGCAAAGCTCGTGTAATTGCACGCAAAATTTGTGCCTGGAGGATTTTAAAGCATTTTTCATATGAATATATACACACGCTTAATTGCAATACTTGCTTAAATGCAACCATTTTCATACTGCAAAAGTATAAATTACATGAAATTTTACACGCTTAAATGCACATGTGCAAAAATAAAATGTAATCACACCAAAAAAAAAAGTGATTTTTGTTATTTTTATGTGATAAAATGAATTCTTAATTAGATTCTTTGTTTTTGTGTAGCCTAATTGAATTTAAATGTTTATTCCAGGGATATTAAAGTTGCATGTTTATATTTGACTCGCATAATTGCACATTAATGTGTATTACTCCGTGCTTCCGTGCTACGGATAAAT
This sequence comes from Chrysopilus asiliformis, assembly GCA_964034945.1. Taxonomy (NCBI): domain Eukaryota; kingdom Metazoa; phylum Arthropoda; class Insecta; order Diptera; family Rhagionidae; genus Chrysopilus; species Chrysopilus asiliformis. The sequence goes on along the minus strand of OZ035961.1, from coordinate 69,343,004 downwards.
GCAAAACACGGATAAATGCACATTAAATTCTGCGAAGTTCGATGTGCATTTAAGCGTGTTCTACTGTGTTGCTTTTTTAAAGACATTATGTTGGATTACCACGTGGATTACCAAGTCAAGTTCTTCGCGATACCAGCGATCCGTTTTCCATAGAAGAAAACCGTTTTAAAAAATATTTGTCGTCTCCCCGCAATGCAATACAACAATCCGCGAATCTAATAATACAACAATCCCCGAATGCAATACAACTGCAACTATTAAAATAATTCACAAACCTGTTGCTATAACAACACAACGAACATTTTTAACGAAACTTTTTAACAAGCAAAATTGTGATTACAATTTTCTTTATGGATTGCTATGAAATTTATTGTTACTTAACAATATTGTTACCTAACAATAAATTTGTGAATAAGCATGATAGTTAAAGACAAAAGTGTGGGAAATTTTATTTTCTCCAAGTTTTGTCATACTTAAGGCCACTAAAAAACGCGTAGTTTGGGAAAACGAAATTGCGATTTTTGAAAAACCGCCATTTTGGATACTTCCGGTTAACGGATTTCCACCAAAAGTTGGTAGGATCATCCCATTTCAGGACCCAACATGCCTAAAAAATTTCATGGCGCTAGCTCTATTAGTTTTTGATAAATCTTGTACACAGACTGACAGACTGACTGACAGACTGACAGACAGAAAGACATTTTTTTAATATGACTCCAATCGACTCAGGAGTGATCGGGAAATGTTTTTTAAGCAAAATTAAGAGTTCGAAATTTTTCATGAATACAATACTTTATTATACTCCGTAGAAGAAAGTAAAAATCATGAAAGACCTGAAAAACGCCGCGAACAAAATTATTTTATCGATGCGATTTTATTTAAATTTTTTAAATTGGTATGCGCCTTGATTTGATTTCTTATGAATTTAAAAATCAAATTTTTTAAATTGGTATGCGCCTTGATTTGATTTCTTATGAATTTAAAAAAAATAAAGTTATATGTGGCAATTTGCTTGTCAAAATATAACACCAAAAAAATGTATTTATTAAGTCCAGGACTGAAATTTTGAGTTCAGAACTTACATTAAACTGTTCGATGAATGCTTGGTGTAGGTTTAGGACTCATATCGAACAAACCTATTTTAAAAAAGTTGCCATACCGTTTTAAGCTTTTTGATATTTAAAAAAAAAACCGTAGTCAAACTTAAATGTGTTTTTTAGTATACTCATGTAAACGTATCTATATTCAAAAAACAAATTTAAAAACTTTTTCTCCCCAGTTTTTGTGAAATGCTCGCTATTTTGTAAATGTGCGGGGGGAAGGGGGGGATTATAAGCGAGTTTATGTCGATGCTTATTTTTCGGCGCTTGTCTTTTAAGCAACAGTATAAATTCCTAAGCCGGGTTAAAAAGCGAGGCTATTGGAAAGTTGCTCCTACTTAACTTCACATACGACACAAAATTTTAAATGGATGAAGTTGAGTTTTGCTCACAATAGACACAAGTAATAAAAATGATTGCCATGCACTGGGGATAAAAATTATTGCCTATTTTTAAACCTTACTAAGCCACGGCTAAATAAGCATCGACATACACTCGCCTAATGTATCTTTCTGTATCTTTGAATTTATGACTATTTTACTTATTGCGCTTTTAACGTGTCACTATTTTCATCAAGATTCTCTTTTTCAGAAGTATTAGTGCCTGTAACTTGTTGTGCTTTCCACCATTCTTTTAACTTATAGACTGTCTCCCGATGTCCACTTCTCCACAGAACTTCAGTTATGGAACCCAGAGTTGGCAATTGATCATTGTGCCAGTCTAACAGCAGTTTATAGATGACCTAAGGAAGATTTCGGTTATCCAAAAAATACTAATCAAGAAACAGCGAATTTCATACTTCTCTAAGGCCCCCGTCGTTTAAGTAGTTAACTTTGTATTGATGAATTTCGCCATCTGAATAATCCAGAGCTCTCATCACATTTTGCCAGCCTTCCCCCAAGTGTGTCGATATGACATCGATAGCTTTAGGAGATAGGGGCTCCGCCGATTTAAGCATTGTATCCACCGTCCTTGTCCGAGGCATGTTTTTCTTTGTGCTGGAGTCAGTAGTAAAGTGATATGTATTTCCGAATTGCATTCCTGTACAGTTTGTGATTTGAAACACATTGTGCCCAGAAGTGCTATTCACTAGTACGTGGTTATTAGTGGATCCCACAGAGGACGGAGATTGGTTCATTGGCATTGTTTCAGCAGGTCGCTGTATACTTAACGCCAAACTATGGGGCACAATAGTATCTGAAGGTAAAATTGATGTTGGACTTTCGATTTCCTGAACATCTTGGGGTATTCCGACCGCATCAGTTTCCAGTTTAGATTTTGAACGCGAGAATAAATTGGACACCAAATCACTAACTTTCGGCATTATTCTTAAATAAAATTAATCACAAAAACCTTGCCGTTGTAGACAAAAAACCAACTCTTGGCTATGTAAAGGCAGCAGTGCTGTAATAGGCATTTTTCTATACTAACCTTGGTTTAAGTCTTTGCTATGACGTCTAGCAAATTCACCACAGGTATTTATTTATACTTTTTTCAAAGAAATATGTTTGAATTTCTAAATATTTTGCTCCAGATTCGTTAAAAAAAAGTCTAAATTATGTGATTCAACAAAAAGTGGAAAAACGGGATATTTAACGTTTTGTTGAATGTGTGCTGGCACCTTAATGCTTGGAGCACAATGAACGCAACCACGCCGCAACTAAGGACGCTTCGAAATGTCAAGCAACGCAGTTGAGGAGCGGTCGAGCACAATAGAAGCGTCGTCTGTTGCGTTGTGAGACAAACAGAAAAATTAAAAGTGAACTAAAGTAGAAAAATATATTAAAAATGGATAATTTTGAAGCGATAATTTGCTTTGTGGGTGTTTATCTTTGTTTTTTGTATGGTATTGCACTAAGGCTATCGATGTTTCCTCGAACGACATTTCCCCAACCTCACTTTATGAACTGTCAACGCAGACTTGTTGCGTTAAAATTCAAATTTTGGCAACTTCTGCGTCGATGATTGCGTTCAATGCGTTCACTGTGCTCACTCAAAAGCATTTCTGTGAAATAAACTCGTAAGTGACATTTGGATGCGTGATGGTTGCGGCGCTCATTGTGCTCCAAGGGTAAGACGCCCATATCTCCTGACCGGAAGTGAATATTTTTGGTCTGGCAACGGTTTTGGAAAGGGGGTTATTTACTTCGAAGAGATTTTTCAGATTTGAAAAAAAAACTCAATCGGATGATATTTTTGCCGTCACACAATGCTAACCTTGCCTTGTTTGAAAGAGGGTTGAACACTAACCAAATTATCTGTGGATGTTTGAGGTTATGTTGAATGGTTCTTGAAATGTTCCGTTTTCAAAATGCCAAAATGGATGTGAAAACATTCACAAAATTAATATATATTTTTTTTGTATCATATTTTTTTTGTATGCAGACCTAGAAGGTCGAGAAAACCATGAATCAGAAATGGTTCAATGGTTAAACACAATTAATAGAATAAGGATATATTGCCAAAAGAAAATCAAATAAAACGTGTCATTAAATAAATAATTATTTTTATTTCAACATTTATTTCTATTCCATTGATGGAAAACTATTCAAAATTTCAGAAATTTTCATGTTGAGGTCTTCAAAGTAAAAATTACCGTGCAAATTACCGACATGTCTGTACTTCAACGGTTTTCACAATGTCCGGTTAACTCCTCCGGTAACGTAACCGGCGGTTAAGTTTACGGTCGCCGTTAAGTGCCGGTAAACTAAATTTCGTTTTCACCATGTCTAAATTAACTAACCGGCGGATAAGTCGAAAATGTAGTAGATTTTTGTGAATTCTCGTACATCTAATGTCAAAAAGGAACCATAACCTATATGTGGAATTTTGTGGAATTGGATTTGTTAAAAGGTCTGTTCGATATGAGTCCTGGACTTACTCGGAGTAAAATTTTTTACTCTTTTCTGTTCGATATGAGTCCTGGACTTACTCCGAATTTACTCCGAACTTACTCTTACTTTTAGCTGGAGTAAACTTTTGATAGCTGATATTTGTCAGACATAACCTCTCTTTTACAGTGTTTGGAAGTTAAGAAAAATTTATAAAATGTGTAATTATGAAAATTTATATGTTGAAAATCATGACGGAGAATTTCGAGTATACCAAGTTGAGCATAAGTTTACAAAACAGGTTTCATGAAATACATTTAATATATTAAAGGACAGTTCAAACGTGACTTACTCTGAACTTACTCCAAGTTGTTCGATAAAAACAAATTCAGAGTAAGAAAATCCGCCATTTTGTGGAGTAAAGTGAAAATACTCGGAGTAAGTCCAGGACTTACATATATCGAACAGACCTAAAGTCAATCGTCGAAAAGTTATTCAGGATAACTTCTATCCAGAAGTAAATATCTCCCAATAAATATCCACAAAGCAGAAAACGTAGTTTGAAACAATTCCCAAGGATCTCCGTGGCCTACGAGCTTGTTTATTCTGCGCTTTAGTCAAGGTAAATATTCAACAATTTTTAACCGACTTCCAAAAAAAGGAGGAGGTTATCAATTCGTTTTGGTCCAACTTTATTTATTTATTTATTTATTTATTTTATATCTGTATGTTCACGCAGTACTTGGGTGCCGTTGCATGGATTTTGTTGAAACGTTGGTGGATGACAGAGTTCACTCCCTAGTTGGTCCCATTTTAATTTCCCCTCTCTCCGACGTTTCCCGGCCTTCCCCTCCCCTGTCAACTCCCAATCGGATGGTCCGATCGATCTGAAAATTTGTATGCATACATTTTGGGGGACGGCTAGTGTTTTCCCATTATCTATTTTCCCCTACCCCTTTCGCTTCTTAACCCCTCCCCTGTCAACTCCCAATCGGATGATCCGATCGGTCTGAAAATTTGTATGCGTACCTTTTTGGGGGACGGCTAGTGTTTTCCCCTTATCTATTTTCCCCTACCCCTTTCGCTTCTTAACCCCTCCCCTGTCAACTCCCAATCGGATGGTCCGATCGATCTGAAAATTTGTATGCGTACATTTTGGGGGACGGCTAGTGTTTTCCCATTATCTATTTTCCCCTACCCCTTTCGCTTCTTAACCCCTCCCCTGTCAACTCCCAATCGGATGATCCGATCGGTCTGAAAATTTGTATGCGTACCTTTTTGGGGGACGGCTAGTGTTTTCCCCTTATCTATTTTCCCCTACCCCTTTCGCTTCTTAACCCCTCCCCTGTCCCCTAATCGGATGGTCCGATCGGTCTGAAAATTTTTATGCGTATATTTTGGGGGCAGCGAATCCTTCAACCCTCAAATTTTTCAGATAAAAAACAAACACATATGGGGGTTTTTAGGGTCGCCTAATCCAATTCTAATGTTTAGAAGTCTGTAAGGTTAACGAAAGGTTTCTGTCGATCTAAAAAATGTTGGTGACGACCCCCAAAATTTTTGCTGTCGACCTCTAAAATTTAGTTTACAACTTACTGTTGCCATCCCTAAAAATTCGCTGTTTGGAACGACCAAAGTTTTGCTCTACCCATTTCCTAACATTAAATATATCCTATAATATGTATATACCAAAAGTCACTAAAAATTATAAAATAAAAAACTTTTTAAAAAAAAGTAAAAAAAACCGACTTAAAAATGCACTAAAAAGGAAAAAATAATTTTTTTGGAAGTTGGTGCCAAAATAGAAACTCAAAGGGAGATGTCCCACTGGCGCATCAGCTCCTGCAGCTGACTGATCCCGACATCAGGTCGCGCAGATGCATGAACTGATTCGAACAGTTGACATGACACACTGAACTGGGATCAGCTGACCTCAAACATCAAAATGTCGGACTCGGAGGAAGAACTTCTCCTTATTTCTCTGCTAAAAAAACTGAATCTGTGCAATCTTACAAACATCTACCTTTTCCTACAGCTTGTGCGATTCCTGTGTTTAATTTTTCCTATTCGATGGACATCGTATTTATTTTCTTGTGTTCAAAAGTTTATTAGTTAAACAGGCTTGTCAAAATTTTATGATGTCCCCAACTAGTAATTATTGTAAAGTCAACATTATATGAAGTAGAGAGCCTATAACCTAGAGAGAGGCCATGCTACCTTAATATACTGTGCCACTGATGACAATTATTACCGCCAGACGAAAAAAATATTGAAAATTATCCCTTTATTTTATTTAATCTAACAAAAATGACATTAGAAACTACCCGACATGTGCCTGATATCAGCTACATTTAGGTCAGTTCAAAAAAGTCAGCTTTGTGTCGCAGACATGCAGCTGCACATTTTTTGCAGTGTGCCATGCGCCATTGGATTACATGTGCAACTGATATCGGGATCAGTAAGCTGCAGAAGCTGATGGCCAGTGGGACATATCGCAAAGAGGACTTCTGTTCATATTTCTTGAGTGTTACAAATAATTTTATTGTACCCCCCATACGAACGAAAACGTATTTTGCGAATACCTTAAAAACGGTGCATCTTATCGAAAAAGTGCAAGAACAAAAGATGTTTAGGATATAATTCTACATAAAACTCCCATACATCAAAATCCGATTGGAACAAATTTAAAAAAAAATCTAATTAGAAAGTTTGACTTCAAAGTGGAATTTTGATACAACTGTTCGCCGTTCACTTAAATCACCATAAGGGTTTTCAATAATTGCCAGATTGGCAATTATAGCTTTTGTTATGTTTATATTATGTAAGTAGGCTGTAAAAAAATAAGGGTTTGAATCTCATCTCTGTGACTTATTAGAAAACAAAAACTTTTGGTACAATTCAATAAATAATAATTTTATTTATTACAAATTTTTTAATTTTATAGATTGTACAATAAAAGAGAGCAAATTGTTTGTTTCTATTTTGGCACCAACTTCCAAAAAAATTATTTTTTCTTTTTTAGTGCATTTTTAAGTCGGTTTTTTTTACTTTTTTTTAAAAAGTTTTTTTTATTGTTTATAAAAAAAATTAGTAAAAGCGAATTGTATAAAAAAGATTCATTTACAAAATATCTATACAATATTTAGTTCAAATTAACCAAAAACACTTGCAAACAAAAATGTTTTAGCTATAATTTTGATGTCCAAAAAACTCATTCACAAAAATTCTATTTCAGACATTTGATCAATTTGAGTTCGATGGATGCGATAACTGTGAGGAGTTCCTAAGATTGAAGAACAACAAGGACCATGTTTATGATTGCACCAGCAACAATTTCGATGGCTTGATTGCTGGGTTACAAAGTGGCAAAGAATAAGTAAAAAAACACAATAATTTTAATTTAAATAGTAGACCGATTTACACGAGGCATCTATGCGATTTCTGTATCTGGACGCCTACCAAACGGAGTAATTAGATAACTGAAAAAATAGAAGAATTCCATATAGACCAAGAGACACAAGCCAGCAATAAAAATGTTTTCTACTTTAAATTATAAGAACTTGTATTTAATAAATTTCGATTATTGCTGAAAGTACGATGTAATTTTTTGCATTACAAGTAAATGTAGATTTTAAATAAGAACAAAAACTTGTTTTTTACACTTTTTAAGGAGGGATTTGTTTACTTTTGAGCAATTTTTTTCCCTGAATTTTGTTAAAAGCATTCTTGAAAATTATCCGAGGATCAGCGCTTCATCGGCTTGATATTTTCTAAAGAGCTGGATATTTTAAACACGTATTTCTAATGGATTTTGAAATTTGTAATCAATGGGCGCATTCACGGTACTCAACGGTTGAGTAAATCTTTTTTTTTTTTTTTTGAATTTGATTTAGGTTGGTCCAGCAAAGCTATATGACCATGTGTCAAAGATAATCATCTCTCACTACACATGAATGGTGCAGCGAGTAGGTTTTTTAGAATACCACATGTGCGCCATGAAAATGGCGACATGTCTGAACTGGCTTGTACAGTCGGAATCACGACCGACACCCGAGCCCCCCTGGAACACACAACTCTGCACTCTAAAGACACTCCAAGATGGCGATTCCTCCGACCGGAACCAATCTCGACCACCTCCAACGGCAACTCGAGAGAGACTGGAGTAAATCTCGATGAGTTCTCGTGAATGCCTCGATACATTAAACGTCAAAATTCTACACTCATTGGTTGAGCAGAAAAGTATCGCAGCAATTTTTCGATACAAAAAATGGCGTCCGATCAGTGGTTATGATGAGTAATCTCTCAACTGTTGAGTACCGTGAATGCGCCCAATGCCAAAGAAAACTGACGTGTAATAAAATTAATATTTTTAATAACATTTGGAATAGAAATATAATTAATTATGGCAAAAACATCGATGCGAATGTTATTCATGTGTAATTAATGCCAAACTATACCATAACAAGAAAATGCGTAAGTGAAATACAAGAAACATCGGTTATTTTTGTAAATTTATACAATACAAAAGACAGTCTCGATAAAAGAATTGACGAAATTTACAAAAATAACCGATGTTTCTTGTATTTCACTTAAGCATTTTCTTGTTATGGTATAGTAATCAGTGATGCTATATCGAGGGGAATTCCCCTTTTTGCGGGGAATTTGACTATAAAAATTGTTAATAGGGGAAAAGGGGAAAACGCTTCAAAACGAGGGGAAACGATTTACAACGAGGGGAAAATCTTCGCCTTTCAACTAAATCCGAAATAGTTTTAAAAAATTACGGAAAAATAAAAATACAAATAAATAAAAACAATTACAGTCCAATTCCTAGCTTAGGCAAAGGTAAAGAGTGAAGGAAATGCCCTTATTTAAAAATGCCCTTATGGAAATGCCCTTATTTTATTGCAATTGTAAAGTACACACCAATCTTTTAAACGAAAACACTTTAAGATGGCTTTGGAATGTACGTTTAACCGATTTTTCAGTGTAGGTACTTTTTAACCGCTTTGAAAAAAGCACATTAAAAAGTACCATTTCTCATCTTATTCAAAGTAATTACTTTAAACTACTTTAAAAGACTGATGGAAAGTAGTTTCCATGAAAGTTCATTGACACATATTTTTTGTTCGTTTTTCGGATTTCCTAAATATATTTTCAATAGAAATATTTTCAATTGCAACTCAGCAGAAGTGCTTTGTTTAAATTATGTAAAAATCAATTAAATCGGTAATTTCTTGGTAATCTTTAAAATTTGGCTTAATGTTCTAATTTCGACCAATATTCACCAGAAGAATGCATGGACCAGTGGCAAAGTGACCGGAATACAAAAATCGAGTTCCAGTCGCGACTTGATTTCGTTTTTTTCCATTTTTTGATATTTTTATATTTTTTAAATTCAAAATATGGAAATAATTTTTACCGAATTTAAGGAGGACAGGATCATTTTAAGCTCGAAAGCAAAGGAACTACCTTGATTTATAAATTCGTGACTTGCTTTGATTATTATCTAATTGTGAATCCCGGCTTCTTTTCATATCTTATTTGACGTTTGGTTGGAGACCCGTGACGCTGTTATCGGGAATACAATTAACGAGTATTTTGTTAAAGCTTTCCAAAATATAAAATTATTTCCTAATTTGTGCTTTTTTCTCTTAAAAGACTTTAACATGAGTCCAGAGGACAATAATTTTTGGTTTTAATAAATGAATTCTTTATTTAAAATTCGTTGTTTTTATAGGGGAAAAACGAGGGGAATTTCGTCATTGAAAAAGGGGAAAAAGGGGAAAAAGGGGGATTTCGTCATTTGGAAAGGGGAATTTCACTAAAGGTACATAGCATCACTGATAGTAATTCATCTGATGACACAACACAAACATATCCGGGGCCGGCGCGATTCGTATGAATGTGTGTTCATACGAATCGCGCTGGCCCCGGATATGTTTGTGTTGTGTCATCAGATGAATTTCAGTGTGCAGGGTGAATGATGAAACTGGTTTTGTTTTTCCTGACAAGACGAGATAATTTAATATTTGGTGAAAATTCTGATAAATTATCATTGATTTGAAGCTTTGTTTCACGAAATACGGTATTTTTCATAAAAAAAAGTGTTTTCTACAAAAATTGTGTTAGAGATTTTGCAATTTTTTTGGTGAAAATTGTACTTTTGGTATACCCAGTGACAATGGCAAATCGAAAAGTTTTTTTTGCTTATTGTTCATTCCAATTGAATGTGAAGGAGTGAAAAGGAATACCGATTTCATCAGAAAATATTCCACTAGCGTAGCTATTTATTCTACCGTAAGTATATGGGAAAATCCGTTTTCTTCCTATCTATAACAGAGAACAAGTAATCTAGAGAATAATTTCTTAGAACAAATTTTTAGAGAAAATTTTTCCACTGTGAGATGAAGCAAGAGGATCCGATGTAACACCATAGTTAAACTATAGTTAGGAATCGTAGGGCTTTTTCCGTGTACCTACGTTGGAGTAAAGATAACCGATATACTCTGGACGCGGTTTTTCTTTCTTTCCTATGCGTAAATTACCAACAAAACACAACACATCTAAAACCTAGCCATGTTTTCATACACCACCAACACATGCAATCTCCCGCTGTCGGAAAATTGCATGTGTTGGTGGTGTATGAAAACATGGCTAGGTTTTACATGTGTTGTGTTTTGTTGGTAATTTACGCATAGGAAAGAAAGAAAAACCGCGTCCAGAGTATATCGGTTATCTTTACTCCAACGTAGGTACACGGAAAAAGCCCTACGATTCCTATCTAGGTAATCTATGGTAACACGGAAAAAATTATCCATTCGATTCCTCCATCTCATTGAATAGATACGACGAAAATGATTAGAAAATGTTCTCTCTGCTTCGTGCTTCCTAGTCTAAGGGCCCAGTTATAGCGATCCGTAAGAATGATCAGTAAATTTTTTTAATTCAGATTTATTTACTTCTTCTACACCCAATTCCTATTTTTTTTTTATTCAAAACGTGTTTATTTACTTCTAATTACCATTTCCATTAAATGAAATTGTTATTACATGAGTAGTTTTTCCAAAAAACACGATTTAATTTTTTTTACGTACGAAAATTTTTTTCGTATACGTAAAAAAAATTAAAAAAATTAAATCGTGTTTTTTGGAAAAAATACTCATGTAATAACAATTTCATTTAATGGAAATGGTAATTAGACGTGTATAAACACGTTTTGAACTAAAAAAATATAAGAATTGGGTGTATTAGTAAAGAAATCGGAATTTAAAAAATTCACTGACAGAAGTTTACTGATCGCTATAACTGGGCCCTAAAAGTAATTAACTTTTAGGCCGTAGCTAGTGAATGATAGGGACATTTTTCCCCCCTTCGAAGGGCAAATTTGTCAAAAATTTGTTCTAAGAAATTATTCTCTAGATTATTTGTTCTCTGTCTATAGTAACTCTCTAATCCAAGCCTCGGCACTGCTTGGCTCGTCTGGCTCCTCAATACGATAACATTTTTATTCAAATTTTACGAGAATACAATCAATGTATGAACATTTTTACTCGACTCTCCAACGCAATGATACGTGTTGGTAGACGACGGCCACTTCGGCAGCCGAAATCAAACGATTCACTAACAATCGATGGAGCGAGCCTACGACAGTCATTCAGTATGATTTCTGCTGTTGATGCGTACGGGTGTATACATTTGCTCTCCAAAATTATAATTGCTTCCCAAAGAACACTGATGTACGAAATTTTTTCAGAAATTTGATTTTTTTAGTTTTCCTTTTCCAATATGAAGCGCTCATATTCAAATTCAAATACTATGTCGTGGGATTGGGAAAACAAATATTTAATAACCACAAATAATGATAACCGTCAATATCTAGTTTGCAGTTACATGTCGAATAAAAAATTCAATCTAAAACGCCATTACAACAGCTGTCATAAGTTCGATTTTGCCCGATGCAATTAAGTAGAAAGAGTAAGACAGGTTGACAACTTAAAGAAAGTTTTTTTAGAGAAATTTCCTTTAGGCGGAACAAATGATTCTCAAATTGCATAATGATAAATTGTGTAGTTCACTGTTCCTAAACGTCTCCATCAAAAGCGAAAGAGCGTAAAAAATGAAAATGATGCGTTTTCTCATTTTGTGTTATAGTATATGAAGAAACATAAAATTTTTTCGAGTAGTAGTAAATCACTACATACATGGTGCCGAGGCCTGCTCTAATCTATGCTTTTGGCTCATGGTAATAGCACACCTACTACCCCTTGTCTGTGGAAGCCAAATGATACCAAGAAACGGTCGGTCGTTATTTTCAATCACAACAAAGTTTAAGAGGTTTTGTAAGGGCAAAAATAATTTTAGAACCAAGAAAATGTGAAAGTTTCCAGTGAAATTTTTTTAAGGATTTACACCACGTCTTGATTAACAATTTTTCATCCGAAGAAATATCTCACCGCAATGAGATTTTTTTGACATCTGGGCCGAAAATCTCTTGAAATTTTATTTCTCAAATTGGCAATGAAAAAAACACCCAGTCGCCGCTCTCGCAATTAATGCAATACGTGAAATTGAAAAGGCTGAAACAGAAGAACAGACGAAAAGAAAAACCCCTTAATGTTATATATTCTCTTCCAAAGCTTTTTGTATCGTATTTTGTAAAAATTAGTTATTTTTGCAATTACTTGTCGGGAGAAATTGGATTCCGCCATCTTGAATTGTGAAATTCCAAGAAATTTTGCTATTGCAAGATTTCAAGAAATTTCTCTCTGGGATTTTTCCCCTCCGTCAACTCGAGCTCTGATTGGTCAATCAAAAATCTCTGCGATGAAAAATCCCAGGTCAAGACGCGGTGTAAGTCTTCAAATTCGTCCCCACCAATTATCTTACCTAATGTCACAATTTCCACTAAATATAAACACTAATAAAGGGTGGTTAAATTTTAAGGGCCGATGTTGAATGTGAACCACACCTAAACGTCAAGTTTTTTTCTGCATTTCATTTGACATTACTCAATTTCAGACTAACTCAATTTGAACCATGGAAAGATACCATCTTATTATGAAAATGGGCGTTCAAATCAAAATGCATATCGTGCACTTCGTGATTTTTTCGGTCAATTTAATTGTCCAAATGTGCGTACAATCGGAAAAATCGTGCAAAAATTTGAGCAAACCGGGTCTGTAGGAGATGTGAAAACACCAGTGCATGCTCGTACAGCTCGTACTGCAGAAAATATTGCTGCTGTTCGCGATAGTGTGGCTGAAGAGCCGTCCACCTCAACTCGTCGTCGTGCCCAACAATTGCACCTCCCACGCTCGTCGTTGATGAACATTATGCATAAAGACTTGCATTTACACGCTTACAAGGTGCAATTGACTCAAGAACTAAAGCCTCTTGACCATTTCAAGCGTCGTCAATGGTCAGAATGGTGGCAAGAAATGGCAACAGTGGATGATCAATTTTCGAAGAAAATCATCTTCAGTGATGAGGCACATTTTCACCTCAGTGGATTCGTCAATAAGCAGAACAGCCGCATTTGGGCGAATGATAATCCAAGAGTGATTGTCGAAAAACCAATGCACCCACAAAGAGTGACTGTTTGGTGCGGTTTATGGGCTGGCGGCATCATCGGCACGATATGTATTTTGATTTGAACGCCCATTTTCATAATAAGCCTGAATAACTTTAACGCGTTGCTCGATTGTGTATCTTTCCATGGTTCAAATTGAGTTAGTCTGAAATTGAGAAATGTCAAATGAAATGCAGAAAAAAACTTGACGTTTAGGTGTGGTTCACATTCAACATCGGCCCTTAAAATTTAACCACCCTTTGGCTGCGTTCAGACGCAGTGGAAACTGGTTGACTTCACCAAGTTTCCACTCGATTTTACGGGCCAGACGCTATCGGGTGTATGCGGGGAATTCACCTGCTGGCTAGGCCGGGTGAACTTGGTTGAAAACACATACACACATAGAGTTCAATGGTGGGGGTTCACAAAATTGTTCTTGCTACATGCACACATTGACACAGCATGTGTAAATATACTGCAGTGCAAAAGTTGAAAAACACTACGTGAGAACGCAAGCAGGTCTTTTCACCCAGAGTAACTTGGTTGACTTCAACCAGTTTCCACCACGTCTGAACGCGGCCTTTATAAGCACGAAATTACCAAATATGTACGAAGATACCAAATCACCAGCTGATTCCTTTTTGTCGGGGATACACCAAAATATATGTTCAGAACATGTTTTTTATACGGAAATTATAAAAAAAAACCGCGCAGCTGCGAAATTTTTACCGTACAGTTCGAAATTTTGGTATTAAAAACTTAACCGCGCAGTTGCGAAACCGCGCAGTCCGAAACCGCGCAGTTCGAGGGATTACTGTACTTCATAATCATAAAAAACAATTTATGGGGCTATTCACGAATGTAAATGTATCTGCAACTGTAACTTTACATGTTCCACATGATCCACACTAATTTTACATTAGATTCCAAATTGGTATTCACAAACTGTAACTGTAGTCTTGTTCCAATTTGATTTGTAATTCCTTCTCATCGTTGGAAAATAAGAAACTTTTTGTTTAGTTTCATGAAACCTAAATCAACCGTATGATATCTACTCACGGTTTATTTACGGCAAGCGCGAATAAACGTAAAAAAATATTGCATTCATTCTCGTCATAGCTTTTATCATAATGTATCTTGTTACCAATCGATGTAATAACAAAAATTATCTCAACTTTGACAGACAACTTCATTATTATTCAGAAAATATGTAAATAAAGCGAAATAATAAAACACACTTGAGAAAGAATAACCGAAAAAATAAAATAGTTTAATTGAATTGCAATTAAATCAGCTGCTTCACATTTTGTCGGCCCTATAACAAATTCGTTAAAAAAAATGTTTCTTACAACAAATGAGTCTTAAATGCTATATATTCCAAGGAAGGCCAAGGCAAAAGTCAATTCAAATGCCAACCGGGCGCGAAAAAAATTCATTATGCTCTAGCATCTTTAAATACTAGATCGACTTTTGTTGTATTAAAATCATTAGGATTATTAACTTCACGTCGCCCTCGCAAACTCAGAATCTTCTTCCCATCCATTATACAACAATATTAAGTCCGACATATTTCCTTTATTCTTAAAATTTTGCATTTTTCTTAAAAAATGTAACCTTATGGATAAGTTTTCTCTCGGCATAAACTTACAGATGATTTGACAGCTAGTTACAGATACAGAATGTCAAAGTTACAGTTTGTGAATAGCAAAGTGGACTGAAAATGTAAAGTTACAGATACAGAGCAATCTTACATTTTAAGAATAGGCCCATTAATAAAATATTGATCATTAATGGTGTAATTTTTTTGTAATATCAAAATGTTGCTACCTACTCGAAACCTACACCCAAGCCATAGCTAAGCCTGTAAATTGGTAAGTAGAGCCTTACGCCCACTGTACACTTAAGCTAAGCTACGCGGCGATATTTTCGGTAAATGTATGCCATGATTTGTTTTGAGCTGGCGCACTATGACGCCAAAGTGCCATTCGGCGGCCAAAATTCCATAACTTTTGAACGGATTAATATTTTTGAATAGGGTTTTTTTGTTGGCTAGATAAAACTCCAAGCCTTATTTTCACAATCGGATCAACCCCTCCCCTACCCATCTGAATTTGAAATCAAAAATTACCAAAATCTCGAGAACGGTTGGTCGTTTAGAAAAAATCATTAATAACGAAAATATTTAGAATGCCATTTTACATATATCGTCAGTACATGAAAATCGAATAGGAGCAACTTTCATACCTTATATGATGAAATAATCAAAACTATGATATTTGTTATTGGAATATTTTTTTGGATCTCCATTACTGAAACATTCGACGTGTGCAAAAAATTGCATATAAATAAAAAGAGACAAATCTCTGTACTTGTCAGTGGGAAAGACAGAAAACGAACGCGATGTTTTTATAGGTAGTTTTATAGGATATACGTCATAGGAATTTGAACCTTATTCCATGACCACAACACTCAACTTTCAAACATTAGCTAGACTTCAAAAAAATCTCCCAACCGTGTGACAGTTGACATCGTCTTTAAATATTGTAATAAAATGGATTCGGATAGCAAAAAATTAGTAATCGATATAATTTTCGATGAAGATAGCACAAGTGACAGTGACAATGAAGACCGTGTCGTAAAAAAAAGAGAAAGTCCTGGGTTCATGAATATTACAAGGATCGGGACATAAATGGGGCATTTGTGAGCGTTTTTGGAGCATTACGTTGTATACGCGATCCGAGTTTCTTCTGCAAATATTTGCGAATGACGGCCACACAATTTGAAGAGCTTCTCCAAGCAAGTAGTGATTCGCGAACCACTATGCGTAATTTTACAGCAGTCAAACAAGTCAAATGCACAACTTTAAATGTATTGAACCTCACTATTTGTTTACGGAGAATGTGTGAGTTTAATTTTATAGTTGCACACGATATTTATAGGAAAAGTTAAAGTCGTTCAACTTCATCTACAAACGCGACATCTGGCGACCCCAACTAACAATTTTCGTCTCATAGGACTCTACTAGAGTCTTTTGAGAGTTTTCATACAGGGCTATTTCACCCTTGTAGAAAAACTGTTTTATGAGTGGCTCATGAGGCTTAAATGGCGCACTTATGAGAACTTTTTTTTATTTTATAACAAGACATCAGTTCTTTTTGTAAGAGTCACGAAAGTCTCACAAGAACACTATTTGAATTCTAATGAGAGTTTATTGATATTCTCATAAAACTTTCATAACAAGTACTTTATGCTTTGCTAAAAAGAGAAGGGTATATAAAAATATCTAGCCGGTTTTATTTTTGAAGAGTTAAAGTAATTTTTTAAAGAGTAAAAGTTATTTTTGAAGTGTTTATTTATTTTCGGATCCGAGTTATGTTTACGTTTGCGTATGATAATATTGTATTAGAATTTCATATGACATAGATTTTAAATTCTATTTTTTCGGATATATAGACAAAAATTATATGGGAAATGCAATTTTACGGATAATATAAGATATTTTACTTCGAAAAAACGCGAAACCCCTCGAAAAAATCGAAAAAGTGAGATATATTATAAATCGGAAATATAATATGGAAAAATTAAATTTTTAATATAATTGATCAAACTGTTTCAATTGTTTTAATGCGTTTTTGTTTTTAAAGAAAATAGTTTTTTGCAGTGTTTTTAGGTCCTAATTTACATAATGTAAGCTGTTTTTGGAATTTCAAAGTTTTACTGTTAAAAAAGATCAAGGGAAAATATGGCACCTGTTGACGAAGATTTATTTTAAGAATAAAATTCTACTAATAAGAACATAAGCTCGCGTTATACGAGTTTAAATCTTTTATGTCTCATATGAGCATTTTAACAAGTATTTTTATACTTAAACTTTTACAAGCGCGTTTTTATGAGAATCATACGAATTAACTGCTCATAACATTTTTATTTAAGATTTAAACTCTTTAAGTATTAAAACTTTATAAAAAATATACAATAAGAACATAAGTTTTTAAAGGCTCGCTACAAGAGTTCAAAAATCGCCTTGCTATAAGCGTAAAAGATTCAGTAGCTCTAGTAGCGTCATACTCTTATAAAAAGAACGCTATCAGAAAAAATTAGAGTGTCATTACAAGAACTATGTTATGAGTGTTTCCAGTGTGTTAAGAATATTTAATGAGAAGATTTCAAAATTCGTAAGAGTTTTGGTCTGGAGAGTTTGTTAGTTGGGACGTGTGCATCCTATAAAAAAGGTACTAATGCGACATCTGGCGACGTATTGCATTTTTTTTGCACACGTTGTTCTCTCTCTTTTTTACGAAGGCCTTTTTACGTAAGTGTGTCTCTATATTTTTGCACACGTCGAATGCTTCAGTAATGGAGATCCACCATTAAAGACAACTTTTTTTTAATACGATTATTTTAATACAATTTGATACAAATACTAAAATTATATTTTTCGATTCCTGAGCTTCTTCTCAAACCTCCCCAAGTGGTAAAATGCTTTTTTTCAATTATCAGCTTGCCTTGGAAAAGCACTTTATGCATTGTTGCAGACATATTTCTCCAATTGTAATGTCTATTATACAAATCAGCTGTGGACTTGGGATATGATTCGAATTTATCTGGATTTATTTCCTGCTTGCTTTAAAGTACCGATAATATAGCTTTCAATCGTCGAGTTAATGTCTTGTAATATCAGCCGTAATTTTTGGATTCCCGAAAAATCGCCTTGCGGTATTTCCATCGTTAGTGCTTCCAGATCCTTGCTTAAAGGTATCAACGATTATTCTCGAAATTCATTTTGTATCCTCTGTTTTTGGTTCATCCTCTTAATTTTGTTGACTTCATTCTGTCTTACTGTACCACCTTCAGGTCCGAAGTATAGGTCATATGCTAAATGTAAAATGTATTCCATGAATCTGATTCTTGAATGTTATGGAGATATTCCAAGTTCAGCTGCTTGTTTTGTTACAGTAGTAGCAACCTTTCCATCTAGCATCGTAAAAGCCATTTCGTAGGATATTTTATAAAGCTTCTCATTCAAATATATCTCCAAAGACTGTAAGTTCTTAATTTCATCCTTAATCCTGTTTACAACTTCCAACGTTTTTTCTTTTGTCTCCTTAGCATATTCAAATAAAATTGGCCTGCAGAAATTTTTAGACGAAGGAGTGGTATTTCTCCACAAGTCCTTAGGCTCTGACATTACAGATGTTCCCGGCTCATTTAGATCTTCTTTTATTTGTAGTCTTAATGGTACAAGCGAAGCCATAAAGAGGTGCTCATCACTGACATTCGAACTTATCTTTTGTTTGTAGACACTTTGGCCAGACGAACCATAGCAACACAATTTTTTGAAAATGTTTGTGATAACCTATTAGTTGTATTGTGAAGCAACTTTTGAAGATCTTTTTTACTGCAGATTCTGCAACTGCGATTGGTTGTGGAAGTATCTTGTCCTTTGCTGCTTTTAGCTTCTTGTAACTTGGTAGAGTTTTTGGTTTCCTTTTTAAAAATGTCTTACGTAATATGTTATATTTTTTCCGTGAGAGCCCTAGATCCAAAAATAATATCAAAGCTGATTCGGCTGTCCATTCATCAGTTGTTTCCGGAGTTTTTATGCTTTCAATCATTCGTTCCACTCGATTTGGACTAGCTTCTGTTAAAACTGACACAATTTTTACTTCTTGATGTTTCTGATGTGATCGCAACAAGTAATGGATCTTCAGATGAATCCGATAGTGATTTAACTTTTCTTCGCTTTGATCTTTCAGAAGATTGATCAAAGCTAACTTCTGGTCTACCACGACCACTATCCTCAGCCACTTCCAAAAAACTATCGAGTCTTTCAACCAGGACATAACAATTTTGTATTTAAATAAAACAGAATAATTGAGATATCGGGCTGAAATTTATTCCAGGTGTAGTGGACATGTTACATTTAAGTATGAAATTCGATGTCGTTCATATGGCCACCGCGAGCATTGCACTGATTGATTCTTTGGAGCCAATTTTCCACCACTCTTCCACACATATCGGCCGGAACGTTGGCAATTTCGCGTTGAATATTGTTCCTGAGCTCCTCTGAATGCGAACGTACACGCTTCTTCTCGTCGCGGCGACTTTTATTCCTCAAAATGCCTTTCCGATGTACACGCTTCTTCACTTTTTAGTAGGAAAAACTTGTGTACAACAAGCGATCGCTCATGTGTATTATAATATGTGTTGTATTTGCAGCTCATTCCTCTATTAGCTAGCACCTAGGCAACATCAATTGCCAAAATATAAACTGCCAACAATAGAAGAGTAAGGACTGGTAATTGGTTATTTACCTACCTACCTGAAAAATAAAACTACCTGCAATTGGTATTTCACTATTTGCATTCAATTTTTGTTTATTTGGGATATGTTTACGAGTCGGTGGCTAAGCACCGATTGAGTCATTGAAATTACGCACACATGCATGCTGACGCGCTACACAAGTGACTTCGTTTGTGTGCGTATACCAGGTGTGTCGGTAAGTCTTTTCCGGTTTTTCTAACAGATGTCGCTAGCCATAAGTATGCAGTGTTATGATTTGTAACATATGTCACTTTATTCTATTGACATTAATCTTCAAAACTACACAAGTTACGTTCCGTCAAAATAACAACATCATAGCGTTAAAGCTGTTTGAAAATGTCAAGTTTTGTGCCTAAAAACGTGCATTCGCGGCACGCATTACTTTTTTTTTTTAATCAAAAGAAAAAGGCCGCTGAAAGCCATCGTTTGCTGGTAGAGACTTACGGTGATCATTCCCCAACCATAAAAACATATGAAACATGGTTTCGACAATTCAAAAGTGACAAAAAACGTGTCTGGTGGGACCAGATTGGTGTCGTATATTATGAACTGTTGAAACCTGGAGAAACAGTTAATACTGATCGTTACCAACAACAAATGATCAATTTGAACCATGAATTGATCAAAAAACGTCCGCAATACGCTGAAAGACATGGTAAGGTGATTTTGCAGCATGACAACGCGCCATCTCAAACAGCAAAATCAGTCAAAGAAGTGTTCCAATCACTTGGATGCGAAGTATTACCGCACCCGCTGTACTCTCCAGACCTGGCTCCATCTGACTACTATCTTTTTGCATCGATGGGGCACGCGCTTGCAGAGCAGCACTTCGCCGATTTCGAAGAAGTGAAAAAATGGCTCGATGAGTGGTTTAGCTCGAAGGAGAAACAGTTCTTTTGGGATGGCATCCATAAATTGCCTGGGAGATGGGTAAAATGTGTAAAATCAAATGGACAATACTTTGAATAAATAAATTTTAACTATCCATTGTAAATAACACGTTTTCGTTAGCGAAAAAACCGGAAAAGACTTACCGACACACCTGGTAAGAAGACGTGAAGAACACTTTTCGAGTGACGACTTTTCTCCTCTTGCCGCACTCGTTTGAGGCTGAGGCATGCTGAAGACTGAAAGTTGCTTCGTGTACGTCCTCGCTAACGTTGTTGGCTTGTTGGCATAAAGCTAGAACCTGAATCGTACGTCGATGCGTCCGTCATGCGTCCGTCCGGTTGACAGTTTTATGCGGTGACGGTTGTGTACGGCAACGAATCTGGAGTTAATTCATTGTTTTGCACTTCTTCTATTAGTTTATCGTCGAAACAATTACTTTCAATTTGTTCCATACTTAAATTGCTTAAATCGTAAACAAATTTTTTTGCGAAATGACATTTCCGTGCGTTGCCGCATGTAAAAGTAGAAATTCGACCTACTCTATGCGGCTGCCGCATCGGAAAACGTATTATTAAGGGAGTACTCATAGCAGCCCGTTGATTCTACTCGAACTGTCAACGTGATGGACGCATGACGGACGCATCGACGTACGATTCAGGTTCTACCTTAACACTTTACAATACAAAATCGCTATTTCTATTGGGCCTTTCTACACGTGATGTCGTGTATCAGCGGAACGGGTTCTGATTGGCCAGTGACTAGTGGAAGGGGTTCTGCAAGTGATGCACGGTTGGGCGAAATTCAAGAACGACCAAAAATTCGGCATGCACTAACACAACTAAACAGAAATAAAATTTTTCCATGGGTAAAATTATAATTTCTCACACTACAATGCTTCTCTACTGACGTTCAAACCCAAGACCCTCTACATATAAAGCCATGTAAAAGTTTTTCTATGTGTGCACTAGTAGTGTCAAGTAGCAACCCTACTGTCAGAATCACATGGGAAACCGCACGTAAAGTTCGATTTGTTTTCTTTGTTATAAATAATTTTATCAAGTTTTCAGAGTTTAATCGGTGGAAATATATAAATTAAATGTGTGGAGTACTAACAATCGTTTGTGCTTTGTTTGATAATTGTGAATATAAAAAGAAATACTGCCGAAATCTTTCCTAACCTAAAAGAGGTTATTTAAGATTTTCAGTGCAACTTCAGCAACAAAAACAACTCAACAAGCTAAAATAAACGCCATTGGATTGGGCTGCGGGAAACGGATTGGAAAAGGCTGCTTATTACCAACAGATTGTATTGCACAGATAAGTATAAATTTATTTAAAAAAGGCAGGTATTTTCCACTACAAGACTAGAAGCAGGGGCTGTGACAGGGGAAGCAACATGGGCTAGGAGACTCCTGAGACTTATTTACTGCACTTTTCTGCCAAGGGTATTTCGATTTTTGTAATATTCAATTTAACCTTTGTGGGCCAGGAAGTGAACAACAGTAAATCAATAACCATGACTTTTTTCGTTGAAAATGGTTCCAGAAAGCATTTAAAAAAAGACATGAACTAATTTAATAGAGATGTAGTAAATTTTGTGATTCGTTCGTTTAATACGTGCCGTGCTGTAATTCGAAATACAAATCCACTTTGTCCGTTATTGTCATTCATTATTACAATAAAAAAGTGATTGTTTTAAATATCAGCTTAAAGTGAAATTGTGCTAAGTCCAAAATATCAAATTTTACAGAAGAGCAGAAAAATCTTGTTAAATCATTGTAATTTCCATTTCAAGATAACTGAGTTTCATTTAAAGAAAACTGAGCCTAATTTAAAAAAAAACTCGGTTTTCCTTAAATGAGAATTAAAATGATTTAACAAGGTTTTTTTTGCTCAAGCATAATTTCGGTTTAAGCTGACGATATATTTTTGAATTCCATAGGTACTCAATTTTTTTTCCATTATATGTAAATTTGTTTTGATTTCAAATAAAAATCATAAAATAACGAAAATGCTTTTTGTTTTCATTTTCATTCCCTCCAAATTTATTTAAACGATAATATAGGAACCTAATTGATAAAGAACCGCAAGAAAATTCGGAAACTTCATGCCGGCGCCATGTGAGACAATTCATCAGCGACCCTACTTGGCCATGTACATGTGGTAGTAACTCTATTAGTGCATGGCTTTGTATGTAGAGGGTCTTGTTCAAACCACAATGACAATATTCGTACTTACACATATAAAACTGACACGACTGGTAACAATAGCGTGTGGACTCGAACTGTTGTCGTTCAGCGTTGTTGTTACAACACAGTGTGGAAATGTCCATTAACACTTGTTGCTACACTTATCACTGTAAAAGTACTTGCTCATTACCCCGGATTCAAAATTCAAAATAACTGCTCGTTAAGCCGGCCATATTATTATTTATTTATTTATTTATTTATCAACAGGTAACTAGACCCACTGACTATAATAATTATTACATTAAGAAGAAAAAAAAATGAATAGTAAAAAAAAAATTAATATATAAAACATACCAATATGAATTACACTCTATATAATTTGAGCTTTAAAGTATTTTTATCGCTAAAAAAATCAATACTAGTAAAGTTTTCATTAAAAAGTCTGGACATGTTTGAAATTGGCTCGAAACGACCATAATTTGTTTTGTGATAATCTATATAAATAAATCGTTTATTTCTGTTGGCACGAAGATGAAAATCAATTTTTATTGATATTAATAAGTGCGACGAGGAAATATTCCCGGACAGTAAATCATTAATAAATAACACACAAAAATTGATTGTTGTGCGAAATGAGCGTATGAAAATAGGGGAGAAATGGTTACACTGGGGAAAGGATAATCAACTGGTTTCCGACAATAAATGCGGCGAGGAAATTTTAAAAATGATATATAATAGAGACTTGAAAATTGAATTAGACTATAATATTTTGAAATCGAAAGCTCATAGAAGTAATATATAGGAAAAAATCGTCTGTCGTGGAAATTTAAAAATAAGAAATTTGTATGAACAGAATTTAACAAATTGTAGTGTGAATGATAGCAAAAATGATAGGAATATAAGAATTATGTGTTATAATGTACATGGTTTAGAAAATAAAACATTTTATTCTGAATTTTTTAATTATATTAGAAAGTGTGATATATTTATACTATTGGAAACGCATGTCACTTCAGAAAAGTTTGAAAGATTTGAGAAATTTTTTGGTGGATTTCATTTACACTGGGTCGAAGCTTATAGAAGAAGTAGCTACGGGAGGGCAATTGGAGGATATGTTTTTGGATTCAGGAAATACTTAAAAGATAAGGGCTTCAAAGTCAAAATTATGAAAAACGGAGTTGTAAATATAATCAAATTAGGAGCTGGAAGCAAAAACATCAATATTATACCAACTTATATACGCGGAGAAAATTGGTCAGAGGAATTTCAAGAAATCCACAACTTTTTCTACGATCAGGAAGTACAGAATGTAATTATAATAGGAGATTTGAATGTAAGAATTGGAGATTTATCGCAGGATCCCGATCATCTAATCTCAACCGATATCTGCGATTTTAAAAATCGAACATCAAAGGACAAAATTGTAAATAAGAATGGAAAAGATTTTATGGAACTCTGTGAAGATTTTGGTTTATTTGTGCTAAATGGAGCTACAGATGGTGATAGGAATGGAGAGTTCACCTTCGTATCTACTGTGGGCAGCTCTGTAAACGACATTTGTGCTATCTCGAGAGAGATAATCCCAAACGTTAATAGCTTTTCTGTGGAGGAAGCAGTCTGGTCCGATCACTTGCCAATAGTCTTAGATTTAAATTTTAAAACTAATAATGAGAAGCGAATCACCGAATGTATGAAACTAATACCAGCTTTGAAATGGAACGATGGAGAAAAGGATTTGTTTCAAAAAAATTTGAATGAAAATTTAGAAGGACTGGTGATAGAAAAAGGAGTTGAAAATATCGCAATTAGTGATCTAACCAATATAATAAAGAGCAGTGTTAGGAAGCGAGACAATCAGCAATTTTTCACGGCAAAGCAGAAGTGGTTTGATGCAACCTGTGAGAATTCAAGAAGAAAATCCTTTAAATATCTCAATATGTGGAGAAAAACAAATGATCCGGAAATGAGGCGAAAATACATCGAATCAAATAAAAAATTCAAAGAAATTTGCACTCAAAAACGATTGGAGTATTACGAACAAATCGAGGCTACAATAAATAACGTTCGAGATAGCAAGGACTGGTGGCAAATGGCTAAAATACTAAAAAATGAAAAATTTTCCAAAGGATCTGAAGTTAATGCTTTTGACTTTAGAAATTACTTTCAGCAACTATTAAATCCTCCAGCTTTTGCGGTAGACATACAATATGCAGCACCTTATATTAAAGTGGCAGATCTTGATTCGGAAATTACCGCTGATGAACTAATGGTCGTCTTAGCTAAAGTTAAGTTGAGTAAAGCGCCAGGGGAAGACAGAGTTCCTTACGAATTTTTCAAAAACGCGACAAACGAATTTCACCGGCATCTAGTCGCTTCTTACAACAAAATACTAAACACAAACGAGGTTGACAGATCCTTCTTAAAAAATTTAATTTTTCCAATATTCAAAAAAGGAGACAGAAATGTTGCTTCAAATTACAGAGGAATATCCTTTATGAATTGCGCTGCAAAAATTATGATGGGAATAGTAAATAACCGTCTGGCGAGGTGGGTACAGGAAAATGGGATACTCAATGAATACCAAGCGGGTTTTCGACCATCGTACTCAACTGTCGACAATATCTATAGTCTAGTTTCCATAAATCAGCTGAAATTTAAAGAAAAGAAGAAAGTGTATGCATTCTTTGTGGACTTTAAAGCTGCCTTCGATTGCATTCCACGGAAATCACTTCTATACAAATTGTACAATCTGGGCGTCTCTTCAAAAATAGTAAATCTAATTGGCAAACTATATGAAAATACAGAAGCTGCAATATGGGATGGAATTGAAACTTCTGATTATTTCAGCTCAGGTATGGGAGTCAAACAAGGATGCTTACTGTCACCGCTTCTATTTGCATTGTTTGTAAACGACCTACATGATCATTTGGGCGGCGGTTTGTATGTTGACGAAATATTAATCAGACTTTTGATGTATGCAGATGATATAGTGATCCTCGCCGATGACGTGGAAACCTTACAGAAAATGATAAACAATTTAGAGACATATTGCGATATGTGGAATTTAACCATCAACATGGAAAAATCAAAAATCATGGTCTTCAGAAAAGCTGGAAAATTACGAGAAAACGAAAAATGGACTTTTAAAGACGCTGAAATTGAAATTGTCAAAACATATGACTATTTAGGAGTGAAGCTAACGCCTGGACTATCATTTGCGGAGCATATCAAATCTCGAGACCAGAAAGCTAAACTGAATTTGAATAGCACTTGGAGTAGTTTTCTTGGAAAGAAACATGTTAGTTTAGCTACAAAATGGAAACTTTTTAATTCCGTAACAAGAGCAATTCATTGCTATGCTACAGAAGTGTGGGGCTTTAAATACTTCAAAGAAGTGGACAAATTACGAAGATATTTTATCAAAAGAGTGATTAATTTACCGAAGTTTACACCAAACTATGTATTGAATTTGGAGACAGGAACCACAGAGTGTCATCTCTACACATTCCAAATGCACGTAAAATATATTACAAAGTCCTTGTTTGAATATGGCCAAGAAAGATTACCACATCAGCTGTCAATAAAGATACTGAAAGAAAATATCTTCTGGTCAAAAGAGTGGCAGACACTGTCGGAGGGTCTTCTGATTAATTGGGAAATATTGGATCTTGCAACATGGAAACATAACACTAATATGATGTTACAGCAAATTAATCAAACACAGTTTAGTCAGGATATTCAAAATGCACTTGCCAGTAGCGATCGGATATATAAACACCTTGATTTAACTAAAGGACCCATTTACTTCCAAAATTCAAATAATAGATCCAAAATCATGTGGATATGCAAAGCTCGCAGTGGATTAATTGGATTAAATGCATCTACATTTCGATCAGCAAATCAACGGATCTGCTCCCTGTGTAATCTAGGAGAAGAGGAAGATATAAAGCATTTTTTAGGAAAGTGTCCAATCTTGAAAGAATTGAGAACGTTATATCTGGGGAAAAAACAACTAGAAGATTTTGAAATCATAAATATTTTAAATGGAGTGAATGCAGAAGATTTTGAGAATTTATATAGATATGTAGTCACGGCTTTTTATTATAGAAACGAATTCATATGAAACTTAAATGGAATTAATATTAAAAACTGAAATTATATATAAGATTAGAGCTAGCCACCGACAGACGACGAATGTCATTGTTGTAGGTCAAAAAAAAAAAGAGTGAATTGTAAAAAATTGTAAAATTCAAAAATATTGAATATAGACATTATTATTATTATTATTATTATAACACACAAAAAACTTCTCGTCGTCCCATTAGTGACAACATGTCAATAAGTCTGAGACGTTCTTCATAAGGAGGTAAAATTAGGGAGTCCTTCCAGGGTAATTTATGCAGCGCAAGTCTCAAAAAACGTTTCTGAACTGCTTCTAGGCGCGCGATGTGATTATGGTAAAATGGCATCCAAACGATACATGCGTACTCCAAAACCGGTCGCACAAATGAGCAATAAAGAACTTTCAAAACGTAGGGATCAGATATTTCTCTTGACCAGCGTTTGACAAATCCCAGCAAAGAATTTGCACGATTGATAACTTCATTAATATGAAGCTGCAAATTTAATTTATTATCAAGTAAAACACCTAAGCGATGAACCCTATCTGTTTTCTCAATTTTAGTTCCATCTAACATGTAATATTATGAGACTTGTTGTACAACTTGGTTCGGTTGTAGGCAATGTTGGATCGTGTATGGGCCGGTTGTACTACCAAATTTTAGGTTCGACAAAAATCAAATCCCGGTTGATTTTGCCTCCGCTACAACAAGTTGTACAACATGGTTTTAGAACAAGTCTCATAATGTATGTCCGGGTTTAGGAAAGCGGCAGTATTTATTCGGGCACCTGGTCGCAATAGAACGTTGTGGAATTTTCCTGATCCTCTGTCAAGATGCTTGTGGCCTAGAATCTTCGCCATTTGTCGGGAAGGTTCAATTTTCTCGCATATTCGGGTTGCCGTTTCGCTGGAAATTGTGTTTTTTAACGATGACGCCGTTTCAATATTAAAGTACCATAATTCACCACTTGTGACATCTCTGTTAATGTCACCGCATTTGAAAGTAGAAACTAGACATAAAGTTGATTTACAATGAAGCAGCAACGCCAAAAGCAACAGCAACGTCACGGAGAAAGTGTTTTGATTGGTCAGAATCGACTCTTTGACGTCAGATTTTCAGAGAGATATTTTGCTGCCGATTCATTTCTAATCCTAAATTTGAGCAGCAACGCTAAGCAGCAACGTTGATAGCTGGTTTTTGTTGGTTATGTATACATGTGATTGACATTTTAGGAACGAATTTGGTGGCGAATTTTGTGTTTAAAATGAAGTGTAATAAAAATTTAATTTAGGTAATCATGAAAAAAGATTAATCCCCAAAAAACTTCTAACAATTCGGGAACGTCAATTTTTGCTGTTGCTGTTGCTGCTTCATTGTAATTCATCCGACAGCATTTCTCTTTTTGCCGCCGCTCTTTACGTCGACGTTGCTGTTGCTGTTGGCGTTGCTGCTTCATTGTAAATCAGCCTATACTCTGTGCGGCGTTTACGTGGTTGATAAGTGCGCAATTAAAGGCCCCATAGACGGCCAACCACAGAACTATATAACATAGAACAACTGTCACCATACAAAGCTCTGCTGAAAAATGGTCGCAAAAGTATTTCCCTCTTTATCGTACTTGAACGCATCCACTGAACTGTTTAAGGTCGAGAAATTCAAATTTAGTTTGCCGCGAAATTCAAATTTCACAAGTTTGAGACTAACTTTAGGCGCAAACAAATAACTTTAGGCGCCAACACCATTCCGAAAGTCTATTTTCCTTTGACAGCTCACGGTTTAAACGAGAGGACTATATTTATTTTCATACGGTTATCTTGCTCTTACTTGACTCGTTTTGATTCACTGAACTGTATTGAAATGGGACCATTTGAGACAGCAAATCGAGCGATCTAGTATATCTATGCGGTCAACTTTGTTGCCAACCTGGTCGCCAACCTGGTTGGTAGTTTTCACCACAGACGAGAGGAACGCATATATACCTATTGCTGCTAATGCCAGCTGTCAACATGCAGCGCCGCATAGTGCGTTATTGAGTTATAGCTTAAAAAAACACAATTGAAGGAATTTTACTCCAGTTTTTTAAACTTTTCCTTACTTATATAAATTTGCTTCAGACCAGCAATTAAAACTCTTCATGTTGGTTAGAATTATCAAAAAGCACCACAGCTACAAAGCGACACCTATAGAGTTTGAAAAAAGGTATATTTTACGAAGAGTATTTTTTGTTTGGAACTTGCTCCACAAATCTAAAAAAATAACAGTAAACGTCCGGTAGATGGGCTACTGTACATGTATTATCCCAGAATAGGTGAGTATTCTCACATGAGAGATAGAGAGAATATTATCTAGATAACTTAATAAACTGTCCTACTGAGTAGGATAGTCTATTAACTCCAATTTTAACAGTCTATTAGGCTAGTTAGAATAGCTTTTTCTCCAGATTTGAACAGTCTGTGAACAATTTTTCAACTTATTAAAACAACTACAACTCTCCAAATGAAGTTGCAAGAAAATTCGCCATATTTGCCAATTCAATTAAATTTGACTAAAAGTTAATATGATCATCCTATTATATATCGGACATGTATGCAAAATTTGAAGATTCTGTTTTAGAGAAATCTTGTATACAGACTAACTGACAGGCAGAAAATTTGTTTAAGCACAATATGTAGGTCGAGGTTACAAAAAAAGTTATTTTCACTCTTAACAGTTCCGTAGTTATCTAAATTGATGTTTATATTGATACTAGCAGACCCTATGTTGCCAGCTTAAAGTTTTTTGTATAAATTTTAGAATGCCAAAAAACTATAAATAACTTAAAAACTTTTGGAAAAAACGTTATCCTTACAGGACCTTCTGTTTCGAATTTTAAAAATCTAATACCGGATTCGCGATCAGCGACCCCGGAAACCCCATAATGCCAATTTTTCGGGGAAAAACAAAAAAAAAGGATATTTTCGTTATCCTTACAGGACCTTCCGTTTCGAATTTTAAAATTCCAACACCAGAGCCGTGATCAGCGACCCCAATAACCCCATAATGCAAATTTTCCCGGGGAAGAATGGGAAAAAGGATATCTTCGTTATCCTTACAGGACCTTCTGTTTTGAATTTTGAAAATCTAACATAGCTTAAAATCTGCTCTTGACAACGCAGATCATTTTGCAAAAAACCGCGTAAAAATTGGTCCAGTTTTGGTAGTTTTTGAGTTTTGTAATCTCAAACCAACCAACAAACCAACCAACAGACAAACTTCCATTTTTATATATCGGGACTTTCAATAAGGACATAACAATTTTGTATTTAAATAAAACACAGAATAATTGAGATATCGGCATAGTTTATACTAGTTAGGAAACGTAGGGCTTTTTACGTGTACCTACGTTGGAGTAAAGATAACCGATATACTCTGGACGCGGTTTTTCTTTCTTTCCTATGCGTAAATTACCAACAAAACACAACACATGTAAAACCTAGCCATATTTTCATACACCACCAACACATGCAATTTTCCGACAGCGGGTTTTGTTGGTAATTTACGCATAGGAAAGAAAGAAAAACCGCGTCCAGAGTATATCGGTTATCTTTACTCCAACGTAGGTACACGTAAAAAGCCCTACGTTTCCTAACTAGTATAAACTATGATATCGGGCTGAAATTTAGGCGAGAGTTCAGTTTAGCGACAATGACGTTAGAGATTTTTCGTGTATAGGGAGGGTAGATAGAAGCATCCCCTATCCAAAATGGGCATTTTTAGCCGTCGCTCGCCCCCCGTTCCCCCTCCAGGACTCCTCAAACTTTGTATGAAACTTTTTTTGGGGGGTGGTAGGGGGGGGGGTGTGGTACCTCAAATGAAAGGTATTGAAGAGTACATTCCAAAAATATATAGAACGGTAGGGTTCCCCCCTACCCTTTGATTTATACGTCATCGAAAAAAGTGGAATTCGTGAAGGAGGGGGGAAAGACGAAATTTTTTTTTGCCAAAAACTGCGCTTGATACTCCAGATAATAAAATGCAAAGAATCATAAAAATATCTCAACCCGTTTTCAAACTACATCAAAAAGTGTGAGGCGAGTTTTCGCTGAAAAAATCAACAAAAACGAGGCGCGGCGGTGGGAAAAAGTGGGATGTGGCTGAAAAGCTTGTTCAGCCACTTGTTGCTCACAAGTAAAATTGGTTTGTTGCTCAAGTTTTTTTTCGTCAGAAAAGTGAGGTTATATGAAAATTTCAAAATAAAATTTTGTAATTAAAACTGCGTCAGCAGTAATTTCAAACCACTTTTATAAGGTTTGCGAACCGAAATTGTGCTATTAAAAGTAGTTTTGTTGCAAAATTCCACTTTTTTTCGATGGGGTATAAATGGGGTGAGGGGGGAAACTCTACCATGCTATATATTTTTGGAATGCACTCTTAATTACCTTTCATTTGAGGTACCACACACCCCTCTACCACCCCCAAGTAAAAAGTTTCATACAAAGTTTGAGGACCCCTGGAGGGGGCAAGGGGGGCGAGCGACGGCTAAAAATACCCATTTTGGATAGGGGATGCTTCTATCTACCCCTCCCTATATACGAAAAATCTCTAGCGTCATTGTCGCTAAACTTAACTTTAGCCGAAATTTATTCCAGGTGTAGTGGACATGTTACATTTAAGTATGAACTTCGATGTCGTTCATGTGGCCACCGCGAACACATTTGCACTGATGACTGTTTGGAGCCAAAGTTCCACACATATCGGCCGGAACGTTGGCAATTTCGCGTTCGATATTGTTCCTGAGCTCCTCTAACGTTGTTGGCTTGTTGGCATAAACCAACGACTTAACATAACCCCATAAAAAGAAATCCAACGGCGTTAAATCGCATGAGGGAGAGGGAGAGGGAGAGGGAGAGGGAGAGGGAGAGGGAGAGGGAGAGGGAGAGGGAGAGGGAGAGGGAGAGGGAGAGGGAGAGGGAGAGGGAGAGGGAGAGGGAGAGGGAGAGGGAGAGGGAGAGGGAGAGGGAGAGGGAGAGGGAGAGGGAGAGGGAGAGGGAGAGGGAGAGGGAGAGGGAGAGGGAGAGGGAGAGGGAGAGGGAGAGGGAGAGGGAGAGGGAGAGGGAGAGGGAGAGGGAGAGGGAGAGGGAGAGGGAGAGGGAGAGGGAGAGGGAGAGGGAGAGGGAGAGGGAGAGGGAGAGGGAGAGGGAGAGGGAGAGGGAGAGGGAGAGGGAGAGGGAGAGGGAGAGGGATTGTTGTGATAATAAAAAGATTTTAAATAAGATTTTAAATAAAGATTTTATAATTTCCCGTGAAATGAAGTGAGTGATTTAAACAGAAAGTTTATAATTTAGTATTTTTCCATACTATTTCGTATATTCCGCTGATATTTTATTTAGCATTTAATCTTTATGCCGACTAAGTTTCACGCGGAACACATTGCGAAATGCAAAAGATACCGATTAGCTGTGTCGCTTTTATTTACAAATTTTCGGTTACACGCATATATGGCTGTGCTGTTTGCTCTCGTGTTTTTTGCCTATGAATATGGTATGTTCTCTTTACTCTTACATATTAAATTGGGTTATTTTCGAGTTTGGTTACTGTATGCTGTGGTTTGGTTGACTAACAATTTTGTACGTTTTCCCACACGGCAAAATTGTTGTTAAAAAATTCATTAAAATTGCAGTCAATATCGTGGTGAAAATCCTATTCATTGTTTTGGGGAAACAATTTGTAAGGTCTGTGGGCCCCTTAATTATATTTTGAAGTGTATCAACATCACTGAATTTTGCTTACACCGCGTCTTGATTTGGGATTTTTCATCGCAGAGATTTTTGATTGACCAATCAGAGCTCGAGTTGACGGCGAGAAAAAATCCCAGAGATAAATTTCTTGAAATCTTGCAATTGCAAAATTTCTTGGAATTTCCTGATTCAAGATGGCGGAATCTAAATTCTCCCGACAAGGAGTTGTGAAAATAACTAATTTTTACAAACAATACGATACAAAAAGCTTTGAAAGAGAATATATAACATTAAGAGGTGTTTCTTTTCGTCTGTTCTTCTGTTTCAGCCTTTTCAATTTCACGTATTGCATTAATTGCGAAAGCGGTGACTAGGTGTTTTCTTTTCATCGCCATTTTGAGTACTAAAATTTCAAGAGATTTTCGGCCCAGCTGTCAAAAAAATCTCATTGCGGTGAGATATTTCTTGGGATGAAAAATTGTTAATCAAGACGCGGTGTTATTCACGTGTTTCTTGCATGCACTAGCGATTAAGGTTTGAGTCTTAACTTAAATTTATGAAATCCCGTAACCCTTCGGTTACACGCACGACTAGAAATCGCATGCCATTATCCCTCATACTACGTTTTTCAATTTGACAGGTGTTGCGATTGGCTATGCTGTCTTGTGACATTACATGTGACTTCTGTTGAAAAATGTCAAACGCAAGAAAGCAAAGAAAGTTATTTTGTCTATGAAACTCATTTCTGCAGTAGGATTCTTGGCACTTATAACGATGTAGTTATCCACAACGATGTCGTTATCCATAAATACGAATAAGGGCTTTTACGTTTGTTGTAGTGATATAAAATGGCGTTGTATTTGTTTCTCGCTATCAACTTTCCAATAAAATTACCCTCGCCTATGACTCTGGCAATGCTGAGCCTTCCAATACAAATTTTCATAACGACTGCTCTCGCACCAGTCGATAAACACTAATGTTTGAGTTTCGTCCACTTAATAATGTTGTTTAACTTTTGTCACGTTGGCAAAAACGAAATAAAATTTGTGTTTATTTCTGACATTTTTTTGTTGTGATTGTTAAAAATTTTTCCCAAAAACGTAAAACCTTTTCATTTGGCTAATCCGGGGAAATTCTAAAACGATTTTCGGAGACTTTTCTATTTTGTTTTTCAAAGGAAAAGTGTGCGGAAATCCATCTAGAATTGCATAAAAAACTGCCGGGTGGCCGCCCGACTTATATAAATACTTTTCACAGCTAAATATTACACTTTTTCGAAAGAAAATTGTTATTTGTTTACTTTTCAAAATATGTCGAATTTAAAACAAATTTTAAATTTGCCGCTACTGTCAAGATTGTATTTAAGTTTTCGCCGCCAGAGCGAAAATTAACCACCTGTGCAAAATAATACCCTTAGCGATCTTTCCAGATCGTTATTTATCGATTTTGCCAAGAATCCTACTGCTGAATACCAAAACAATGAAGGCTCATAAATATCTTCTGCCGACTCGCATCGATTTTCTTTTTTTTTCGTGAACATACGTCGTTCGTAAATTTCTCAACTTTTTCTTCATTTCCTCGCTTGTGAGTTTCAGTTCCGTGCCGATTTGTGCATACGCCTGCCTCTTCAGATCGTTTCTACCATAGACAATATATATTATAATAGACGCCCAACTTTGGCTTATTGACTGCAGCGCACCGTGTTTGAAATCGGAACTATTTTGGTTTGAGTATTGGGTAGTTCTCGCCTGTGCTAAACTTGGTTTGTGCCCTTGATACATTTTTCTCGCTAGAAAATCCAATAAAAATTTGAAAAAACAAAACCAATATCTTTTAAATGTTTTTTTATTTTAAATTTCAATATATCTTTAAATAGATATCACATTTTGTTTTGTTATTTTTAAATAAATATCACATTACTGCAGTGGCAGTGAAGACGAGGGACAAGCCAAATGTGTCGAGCCAAGCGCTAGAGCTCCAGAGCCGTCCCAAAAGCAGTTTACAATCAAACGCAGCTACGATATAGGGAAGGCGATAGTGCCAGCAAAGCCCACCATAAAGCTTAAGTGGGGCTTGATTTTGAGGCAACTTTGCCTCCGTCTTCATGGAATGCTCGAGTGTCTCGAACGACTGGAAGAGGAATTACAATTTATTGCAGCAAAGTAAGACTATCCCGAGATCATTACCTCGACTTCCTCAGATCCCAAATAATCACGTCTCTGACTGCAAAAGTATGCAGGTGTGGTCCTCACTGACTAAAGCTAAATATTCGCCCTCGGGCTCCCAAGAAACATCGTTAATGTAGTTTGTGTGACCTAGAAATACACCATGAAATTTTCTCAAAAATTGCAAATAAATGGAGATACCTTTCAGCAGTAAGTCACTGTGGAAAATTCTTAAGCAGTGATGCGCCCCAACCGCACAGAATGTCACAACTTTGGGCAAAACCGACAGCGAAGTCTCAGGGGCGAAACTGATGGCTCACAACAGGTTTCAAGGTACAACTGCTTCAATTCTACCCACTCAAACGAATCGTTCTCTGATTCTTCCTAAAATACCGGTGTTTTAAGGATACTTGAAAAATTACCGGAATTAATATGTGCCCCAAAATGAAGAAAAAAAAACTAACCTCAAATCATGGTCAAGTCGGAGAAAACATGCCACACGCGCGCCATCATGTTTGAAAAACGAAAAACGCATGCAACAACAGCGCACCGTGTTTGAAATCGGAACTAAAAATGAAATTTACTTTTTGTTCTAAGTTGACACACCGTGGTTTCTACGATACAATTTAGAGGCAGTCTTCCAGAGGCACTCTCTTTTCCGGTACAAATTTATTTATTTCAAAATTTCATTTCTGCTCAACTTATTTTCTGGCATTGTGAAATCAGACATAACCTTAAATGTCAAATGGTTTGCAGTTCCAGTCGCAGCTGAGATTGTATGAGGTTTTTCCATACGACTTTAGTTGAGATTTTCCCCGCTTGCATCAAGTGGCGATTTCCGTGAGATGCAATACGGCATGCGATTTTTAGTCGTGCGTGTAACCGTAGGGTAAGGTAGCTAAGTCGGCAAAATCTGGAAATGTTTTGAGAATGTGCGGTTAAAAACACACCTAATATAGAAAATATGACGAAAATTGGGAATCAACCTTCTGGAGTAGTAGTGCTTTATATTTTGTTTGCTTTTTTGGTTGGGATGTTTCTTTTCCTATATGGTTTCTTTCCCATTTCGAGTGTTTCTTCATTGGACGATAGGGGAAAATTTTCCACTTTTCAAGAAATACCAAACAAAATCAATGATGAAATTATGTGAGTATAAATAAGAAGTATGTAATTTTTAATCCCTTTTATGTTTTTCTGATAGATTGAACAGATCGAGGTACAGAAAACATGTTTCCAAAGTTATACTCATGATTGTGGATGCAATGAGATTTGATTTTGTAAACGAAAAAAATATGGAATTCGTTTATGACAAAATATCTTCTCGAAATGCATGTCTCTATAAATTAAAGGTAGATTCGCCTACCGTTACTATGCCAAGAATAAAGGCAATTACAACGGGAACAGTTTCGAACTTTATCGACGTTGTATTGAATTTGGGAAGCACCGAAGTATTTTCCGATTCTCTTCTGTATCAACTGTATGACCGAGGAGATAAAATAGTGTTCTACGGAGACAATACATGGACGAAGCTATTTCCAGGTATCTTCCACCGGAAACAGGAAAATTTTGATTCCTTTTTTGTTCAGGACTTTTATGAGGTAAGTCTGCATCAAGTTTTACAAAGTTATTCTAAGATCGAGTTATATGTCCATAAAACTCTTAGTCCTCTGATATCCCCTTTTTACTTTAATTTATTTAAGCTCTCCGAGCATTTAACTTTAAAACACAAAACAAACCAACATTATTGCATTAAAAATTAAGTTAGAGAAATATGGGCCGGGAAATTAATGGGAAACTAATTTACACATTTAGAGGCAAGGGGTTAACCAATCTGAATTAGAAGGGCGAATATACTACACAAGGAATACATGCCGACGTTAACCTCGAATATACTTAGAATACAGTACCTAAGGGCGAACGGACTACCCGAGTGGTTAACCCTTCGTTTAGTGGTTGTCATTAAGGGAAATTAAAGTTTGAGTCTTAAAAAAAGTTTTTGAAGTGAAAACTTCTTTAGCGCCGTTGTGAGTGATTTCAAACTCGATGAAACGAAAAAGCGACAGTAAAAAGAGATAGGATATTTTAGCCTGCGAGAAAATGAGATAGAATACAGATGGGTGCCGGTCAATTTATCGTAAACAAGAGTGTAGGGTAGGGGGAAGGGGAAGGGAGAAATGGTAGGAGGGGGGTAAGTGGAGGGAGGAAGTGGAGGAAGTGGAGAGAGGAGGGGATAAATTGCTGATGTTTCGTCATACATTGCAATATATACATCTCTAAATGGATGTTTTATTGTTTGTCTGTCTGCCTGAGATTACAAAACTCAAAAACTACTGGACCGATTTTTATGCGGTTTTTTGCAAAATGATCTGTGTTGCTAGGAGCAGGTTTTTAGCTATGTAGATTTTCAAAATTCGAAACGGAAGGTCCTGTAAGGATAATGAAAATATCCTTTTTCCCATTTTTCCCCGGAAAAAATTGCATTTTAGGGTTTTTGGGGTCGCTGATCACGAATCCGGTATTAGATTTTCAAAATTCGAAACGGAAGGTCCTGTAAGGATAAATATCCTTTTTCCCGTTTTTCCTCGGAAAAATCGGCATAAGGGGGTTTTTGGGGTCGCTGATCATGAATCCGGTATTAGATTTTCAATAAAAATATAATATGACTTTTGAACTTGGTACCAATATTGTAATAAATAAACGCTGTAACTATCCCCCACCTGATACCGCATTCGTCTCATTCTCTCGCTGTTTAGTTTTCCTAAGGTTTCACTTCTACCGCGTGTGCACTGCACACACATGTTTTTTTTTTTTTAAATGCACTAAAAAGGAAAATAATATTTTTTTTGGCACTGTGTATCAGAAATAAAAGCGAGATAAAAATTTATTTTATTTTTTATCTCGCTTTTATTTCTGATACATAGTGTCAAAAAAAATTTCCTTTTTAGTGTATTTAAAAAAAAAATTTTTTTTAAAAACAAAAACTTTTTAAAATTTTTTAAAAAAAAAAACTTTTTAAAAAACTTTACTTTTTTTATTTCATCTATTTTAGTTATTTTGTATTTGATTAGTATGACTAAAAATTCAAAATGACGTCTGTCTTTCGCTACGCTTGTTTATACTTTTTAGTCTTCGAATATATATCCTTTATGCCTCTGCGATATTTTTACGCACTTTTTAACTCCAGAATCGGATTCAACAATCCCAAAAACTCCCGAATGAGATTTTTACGGAAATTTGGGGAAAAGGATAATTACGTTATCCTTACAAGATCTACCCTTATTCTTACAAGAACGAAGTAGTGAAAAGATTGTATTGTTATCAGACTTACGTACATATGTGTGTAAAATTTCAATTCAATCTGATGAGTAGATGTGGCAGGCAGGCAAACAGACCAACAGATACGAACGCAATGTAAATAAAATCTTTAAAAAAACCATAGATTTTATTATGGTCCATTCACTTTAACCATATACTATAAAGGGATAAAAAATGTTGCCGCAATATCACATAACAATCTGGAAGGAATTGATATTTTTCAAGCTGTTGGTATCAGTTGTTTAGCAATTTTTACTATATAGTATGCGCCTCTTTTTCCAATCTAAATTAAAGCATCCTTATATGCAATTCGCTAAATATTCTGCGTTCAAATAAGCGAAAATTAAGCACCAAAATTTTTTTTTACCATAAAGTATTCTAATTTCCCCGTTTTGGCAAAGTGGCAGTACTCGCGCCAAAGAATTCATTTCGCCTTGACAGACATAGTACTCTGCGTTTGAGCATTCTCATAAAGAAATATTTTTCACTATTTTGGGCTTCGATGAAAAGGGGGAAAATATCTGATCCAAACGTGAAATAATATGCTATAATCGAAAATACATTTTTTGGGATCTGCCATGACAGTGTGAACATAACGGTGTGAACGTGTGAACATAACGTTCATACGGAACATACAAAACATGTGGGTTCAAGATAGAAATTATCTAATGTACATTCGCATGGAACGAGGCGTGCGATTGATTTATCTACTCGCGATTTACCACCTTGTAGCATCTTATATCTCGCTGTTAATTATTACAATTCATTTCCTATGAACATAATAGAAACTGATTCATACATTAAATTCAAATTAAACTTACGGAAACACCTTATGGTCAATCATTGAATTTGTGATAAATTTAAACTGTATTAGAAGCTCTTATACAAGCTCGAACTTATATAACATTGTATTATAATATTGTTACTTTCTTCTACGGAGTATAATAAAGTATTGTATTCATGAAAAATTTCGACCTCTTAATTTTGCCTAAAAACATTTCCCGATCACTCCTGAGTCGATTGGAGTCATATTAAAAAAATGTCTTTCTGTCTGTCAGTCTGTCTGTCAGTCTGTCTGTCTGTCAGTCTATCTGTCAGTCTGTCTGTCAGTCTGTCTGTCTGTCAGTCTGTCTGTCAGTCTGTCTGTCAGTCTGTCTGTCAGTCTGTCTGTCAGTCTGTCTGTCAGTCTGTCTGTCAGTCTGTCGGTCAGTCTGTCTGTCAGTCTGTCTGTCAGTCTGTCTGTCTGTCTGTCTGTCAGTCTGTCTGTCTGTCAGTCTGTCTGTCTGTCAGTCTGTCTGTCTGTCAGTCTGTCTGTCTGTCAGTCTGTCTGTCTGTCAGTCTGTCAGTCTGTCAGTCTGTCAGTCTGTCAGTCTGTCAGTCTGTCAGTCTGTCAGTCTGTCTGTCTGTCAGTCTGTCTGTCTGTCAGTCTGTCTGTCTGTCAGTCTGTCTGTCTGTCAGTCTGTCTGTCTGTCAGTCTGTCAGTCTGTCAGTCTGTCAGTCTGTCAGTCTGTCAGTCTGTCAGTCTGTCAGTCTGTCAGTCTGTCTGTCTGTCAGTCTGTCTGTCTGTCTGTCAGTCTGTCTGTCAGTCTGTCTGTCAGTCTGTCTGTCTGTCAGTCTGTCTGTCTGTCTGTCTGTCAGTCTGTCAGTCTGTCAGTCTGTCAGTCTGTCAGTCTGTCAGTCAGTCTGTCAGTCTGTCAGTCTGTCAGTCTGTCAGTCTGTCAGTCTGTCAGTCTGTCAGTCTGTCAGTCTGTCAGTCTGTCAGTCTGTCAGTCTGTCAGTCTGTCAGTCTGTCAGTCTGTCAGTCTGTCAGTCTGTCAGTCTGTCAGTCTGTCAGTCTGTCAGTCTGTCAGTCTGTCAGTCTGTCAGTCTGTCAGTCTGTCAGTCTGTCAGTCTGTCAGTCTGTCAGTCTGTCAGTCTGTCAGTCTGTCAGTCTGTCAGTCTGTCAGTCTGTCAGTCTGTCAGTCTGTCAGTCTGTCAGTCTGTCAGTCTGTCAGTCTGTCAGTCTGTCAGTCTGTCAGTCTGTCAGTCTGTCAGTCTGTCAGTCTGTCAGTCTGTCAGTCTGTCAGTCTGTCAGTCTGTCAGTCTGTCAGTCTGTCAGTCTGTCAGTCTGTCAGTCTGTCAGTCTGTCAGTCTGTCAGTCTGTCAGTCTGTCAGTCTGTCAGTCTGTCAGTCTGTCAGTCTGTCAGTCTGTCAGTCTGTCAGTCTGTCAGTCTGTCAGTCTGTCAGTCTGTCAGTCTGTCAGTCTGTCAGTCTGTCAGTCTGTCAGTCTGTCAGTCTGTCAGTCTGTCAGTCTCTCAGTCTCTCAGTCTGTCAGTCTGTCAGTCTGTCAGTCTGTCAGTCTGTCAGTCTGTCAGTCTGTCAGTCTGTCAGTCTGTCAGTCTGTCAGTCTGTCAGTCAGTCTGTCAGTCTGTCAGTCTGTCAGTCTGTCAGTCTGTCAGTCTGTCAGTCTGTCAGTCTGTCAGTCTGTCAGTCTGTCAGTCTGTCAGTCTGTCAGTCTGTCAGTCTGTCAGTCTGTTAGTCTGTCAGTCTGTCAGTCTGTCAGTCTGTCAGTCTGTCAGTCTGTCAGTCTGTCAGTCTGTCAGTCTGTCAGTCTGTCAGTCTGTCAGTCTGTCAGTCTGTCAGTCTGTCAGTCTGTCAGTCTGTCAGTCTGTCAGTCTGTCAGTCTGTCAGTCTGTCAGTCTGTCAGTCTGTCAGTCTGTCAGTCTGTCAGTCTGTCAGTCTGTCAGTCTGTCAGTCTGTCAGTCTGTCAGTCTGTCAGTCTGTCAGTCTGTCAGTCTGTCAGTCTGTCAGTCTGTCAGTCTGTCAGTCTGTCAGTCTGTCAGTCTGTCAGTCTGTCAGTCTGTCAGTCTGTCAGTCTGTCAGTCTGTCAGTCTGTCAGTCTGTCAGTCTGTCAGTCTGTCAGTCTGTCAGTCTGTCAGTCTGTCAGTCTGTCAGTCTGTCAGTCTGTCAGTCTGTCAGTCTGTCAGTCTGTCAGTCTGTCAGTCTGTCAGTCTGTCAGTCTGTCAGTCTGTCAGTCTGTCAGTCTGTCAGTCTGTCAGTCTGTCAGTCTGTCAGTCTGTCAGTCTGTCAGTCTGTCAGTCTGTCAGTCTGTCAGTCTGTCAGTCTGTCAGTCTGTCAGTCTGTCAGTCTGTCAGTCTGTCAGTCTGTCAGTCTGTCAGTCTGTCAGTCTGTCAGTCTGTCAGTCGGTCAGTCTGTCAGTCGGTCAGTCGGTCAGTCGGTCAGTCGGTCAGTCGGTCAGTCGGTCAGTCGGTCAGTCGGTCAGTCGGTCAGTCTGTCAGTCTGTCAGTCGGTCAGTCTGTCAGTCTGTCAGTCTGTCAGTCTGTCAGTCTGTCAGTCTGTCAGTCTGTCACATGGCACATGACCAGTGGATTGAGCAGGACAAGATTAGCTCATTAGCTGCAATAATCGTTCAAAAAGATAATTATAATTTTAAAAATTGGTTGCTGCAGGAATATGATTCTCAGCTTTTTTTTACAAAATGTGTTTCAACAATAATTTTCCGCGGGTTGAAAAATCATTTTCAATTAACGCCTCCTTTGATCTAAAAATTTTTGTTCGCGGTAAAATATATGACGAGGAAAATGTAAAGTTTATTTTAGGAAAGTCATTAAAATGCGATTTATTTTCAAAATTAGAGAATTTAATCAATCACTTAGATAATGAAGTAGATTCAATTCCGATTCAAGATAAGATCAATAATATTTTTTTCAGTCACAAATGTATTTTATTTTAAAACCTTGCTAGATTAGTTAAAAATTGACTATTTTAATTGCTTCATGATAGGTAGTAGAGAATGTCGTAATCAAATCTACCAACAGGCCCGTATATTTCGGAGGCCACGGACGATCCTATCAACTTTTGGTGGAAATCCGTTAACCGGAAGTATCCAAAATGGCGGTTTTTCAAAAATCGCAATTTCGTTTTTCTCGATTTACTCCCAAACTACGCGTTTTTTAGTGGCCTTAAGTATGACAAAACTTGGAGAAAATAAAATTTCCCACACTTTTGTCTTTAGCTATAACTCGATATCTCAACCTGTTATCGAGATAAACCGTTATTTCCAAAAAAAAAAACAGTTTTTTGCGATTATCTCGAAAATTACCGGGTTTTTGCTGCCTGAATGTATGAAGTGAATTAATGAGAATGGCATTCTGCACAATTTTGTTTCTTACCGTTATCCGTTATCTTTTACCGTTATAATTTATTTTTGCAAATTACTTGCGAACTAATGATTTTTCGACAAATTAATTTAAGGAAGAATTGGAGATGTTAAAATTTTCTACCTTGTTGCCATTTACCGTAAATTTATATATTTTACCGTTCTCAAGTTATCTCAAATTTTGTATGTTTTTGATATTTTTGGATGAACCAACCATTTATTGGGAGGTTGTATTGGGTTGACAATACGACAGGGCTATAACGTAAATTGCACAGGGTCGTAGATTTTGTAGAAGAAA
The DNA here is from genome assembly GCA_964034945.1 of Chrysopilus asiliformis. Lineage (NCBI taxonomy): Eukaryota > Metazoa > Arthropoda > Insecta > Diptera > Rhagionidae > Chrysopilus > Chrysopilus asiliformis. The sequence continues at coordinate 69,300,323 of OZ035961.1, read as the reverse complement.
GTTTTGTGTTGACCACAACTGATCTTTTACTTAAGTATTGTGAACTAGAATTTGGACCCGGCTTCGCCCGGCTAAAAGCGTGAGTAGAACAAAATCTAAGAAAACAAAATTCAATTGGCAATAAATTAGATAGAATAAGTTGTTCGTGCTTTTCTTTAAAAGATTCGGATTTTCTTTACCCCCTCCCCTTACTTCCCCACCTCTCGGGCTACTTTTTAATGGGTCTATGTTGGGGCTGGACCCCCGACGTCTATGTCAAATTTCAGGCCAATCGGTTCAGTAGTTTCGCCGCGAAAGAGTAACATAGCGCAAAAGCTAAGTTTCGAAATCACTTTACCCCCTCCCCTTACTCCCCCCACCCTCGCGCTACTTTTCCGTATGCCTATGTTGGAACCAGAACCACCACAGACACTGATGCTAAACTTCAAGTCAATCGGTTCAGCCGTTTTTTGCGTGAAAGAGGAACAGACAGACAGACAGACACCAACTCATTTTCATATGAGGCCTTCAGCGCAATAACGGACTAAGCCACATAATCGAGTTTTTGAAGCTTTTCCACTTTTGTACTATTCGGCCCTAGCACGGAACACGTTTCGAATCGACATCGCGTTCGACTGCTCGTTTCGTTTCGAACCATCTTTGCGAGCATAGAATGCGATCGAATCAGGGTTCCCACCCCAAAAGTGAAAAGCGGAGTGTTACTGATCCAAAAATGGTAGTGTCAGAGGGATTTCAGTAGTGTCCACTTTTTTAACAGTCATTTAGAGTTTTATTAAGACCACACATTTTGAATGTTAGCGTCTTATGTTTTATTGCATATCATATGAGTACATTTTTATATTAGTACAAAAATCAAATTTTTTTTTAAATTAAAATTAAAGGAAGGAATTAAGTATTATATGTCCCTTTTGTTCAAGAATTGAGTACGTTTAGTCAGTCACTTTTTCATAGGGAATGCCTGAAGTACTTAAATATTTTACATAAAGAGTCTGAATGATTATAAATTACATATTTTTTAATTTTCCCCAGATAAATGAACTTTTCAAATCTAGAAATTAACTTTCTTTGTAGCACGTTTCTTATAGGGCGAAAAAGGTAGTGTTTTGAGTTTTTCAGTAGTGTAAGTAGTGTTAGGTCAAATTATGTCGAAATAGTAGTGTAAAACTACGATAGTAGTGTAAACGGGATCCCTGGATCGAATCGAAAGAAAAGTATTGCCACTGAAAAACGTGTAAATTTCAGATTGTAGTAGATGGCTGTGAAATATTGGAATAGTTAATTGTCAAAAGTGGCTGGTTTCGGGTGTAAAATACAAATACTGAATTAAACAAACATTCAATTTGAATGAGAAAAAATATTTAGTGCTATCGGCTTTTTTTGTGGCAGACAAGGCAGAACTTAAAAATTTAAGGGTGTATAGGAAATCTTTGCGGGATACATCAAATCCATTAGATTTTTCGAATCAAAGGCAACGCGAAAGAAAAATTCGTTTTTCATTTTAAATTAAATAGTTTCAAATTTTAAGTTTATAGAATACTTCCGTTTAAATAAAGAAGCTTTTGTTTCTTTATTAAATAAATTAGAGCCACATCTAAAATCCAGGTCCAGAGTTTCGTCGATCCCGCCCATATTGAGATTGGCAGCCAGTTTGAGGTTTCTTGGTGATGGCGCTTATCAACGCGCCATTGGGAGTGATTTCAATGTAGGTGTAGCTCAGACAACAGTTTCTGCAATTTTATTAGAAGTATTGGATATCACCGAACAGAAATTATGTCCCAAATATGTAAATTTTAATATGACAAGTGATGAAAAGTCCGACCAAACCTGTAAATAAACGATGATAGGGTCAAAGTGGGTAAATGCAAACAGGGGTAATTGTAAACACTATTGGTTGTCCCCAAACGGCTATTCCTTCTTAGCTTATCTAGACAATATATTGGAAATTGATCTTTTGTTTCACTGCGGACACGTGCCACAATAGAGCTAAGAGAGGGTTCGTTGTGTATGAGCTGTCAAAAAAGTGCTTCTTTTTAGTGTGATTTCAGTTTTCCTAAGAGTGAAAAGAATTATTTTTTGAAGTGATTTTAAAAAGAAAGTATGTATGTTTTAGCTTAATATCAAAGAATAAGTATCTGAAGAAGAGAAAGAAAGGACAAAATTTTTTGATGAGTGGAGAGTCCGTCCGATAAACGTACATATAGCTGTGAGAAGTGAGAATTTAGCAGCAACCATAACTAATTTAATAAAAATCTATTGCTTGGCTTTTAGTTTTATAACAACTTTCAACAATATGTTTATTAAATGAATTAGTTTATAGTTCTATGAAGCTCTTACTCAATTTTTAGAAAAATCGCATGCTCGCCTTAAGTTTTTTAATTTCGTTGGCATGTTTTTCTTGTAACTTTTTAAGGAACTCAGTAGTTTGTGTCGATGAATCTTTCATGTGCTTCTCTAAGCTTTCAGTCTGTGACGTCGAGTTCGTCGTTTTAAAACTTTTCCGAAATGTTAGAGATTGAGCTTCGCTACTAGTACATGGCTCATCGGGGTCAAACACGTTAGACAAATTAATATTTTCTTCACGAGATTTAAGGATAGAAAATATTCCTGCCTTTGAAATTTCGCTTTCTTGTATCTAGTTGTGATTTCAGCATTAGTTAAAGTAAAAAATATTACTAAAGATATCTTACTTCACTATTCGTATTTAAAGAAATGCCAGTAGTGGACAATGAAACTACAGGACAAGCATTTTTCCGAAGACGATTTGCGGAACAAAACATTGTTTCGTGGAAATGAAGTTCGCAAACACGATCAATGCTAGTGCCTTTTATGTTTATCGAATCTAGCCGATTTATCGAAGTTAGCCAAATTTTTTTCCTAAGATAAATTTAAGGATTTATTTTAAAGGAACATTATATTTTAGAAACCGAAATTATCAAATTTCATGTATTTAAAATAAAGCACAATAATAAGGAATTGCCTTTTAAATTGTCGCGCTTAATTTCAACTACAAAAGAAAACACCTGGCAATACTACTCAAATACCGCTTTGACAGTTCAAAACAAACTCCAGTGTCGCGGAAACTTAGTGAATTTTATCGGTAAATATGTCGATTCCAAAACATAAAATTGTGATTTCACGTTGCGACGTATTTCAATTTGATGTAAGTGTTGTTTTTTTCGCCAAGTGTTGTTTATACCCGTATGGTGAAACCAAAGGGTATATTAACTTTGCCTTACCGTTTGTAACGCCAAGATCCCGTCATCGCACAAAAAAATGAATTACACCAGTGTGTTTAGAATGATAAAAATATTTAATTTCTGCATGTCCGTCCGTCTGTCTGTCTGTCCGTCTGTCTGTCTGTCTGTCTGTCCGTCTGTCTGTGGCGCGGATTGCGGGCGCACGGATTGAGCTAGAGACTTGAAAGTTTGCACAGATCCGTTTTTCGTAAAATGCGAGGCTAAGTTCGTTAATGGGCAAAAATGGACCATTAGGGGGGGTACCCCCCATACGAACGAAATCGTTTTTTGTGAATATCTCAAAAAGGTGCATCTTATCAAAAAAGTGCAAGAACAAAAGTTATTTAGGATATGATTCTACATAAAACTCCCATACATCAAAATCCGATTGGAATAAATTTTAAAAAATCTCATTGGAAAGTTTGACTTCAAAGTGGGATTTTGGTATAACTGTTCGAAATTTGATACGAATATCACCATACGGGTCTCCAATGATTGCCAGATTGGCAATTATAGCTTTTGTTATGTTTTTTTATTGGCAATTTTAGAAGAAAACTAAAAAATTTACCTTTCCATCGGTATCGGAACCTGAAAAATTTTCTTTCTGGGTTTTTCTTGTTATTAGATAAACATTCGGTGACAATGCATTTCAAAAATTTTATTCGTGCCATTATTATTCAGTGCGGAAACCTTTTTTGGCTCAGTGAAAAACATACGAAAAATGATTTCTTCAATGCATCAACAAAACGTAAACAAATGGGGCCAGCCGCACTATGTTTGTGTTTGTGATGAGAGAAAATTTCGTGTTTAGGGTGAGCCAATAAGCTGCTGTTTATGTCACAGCAATTTAAGAAAAAAAAAACAGCTTAACGCAGTTTTTTAATAAAAATTTCATTCAAAAATGACTCATGGACCTTCTTTGCTTATAGTTCGGTTACTAAATACAGTTTTTATGTTAAAAAAAATGTGATTTTCGAATTTTTATCTCAAAATATTCGGTCATTTGGATCACCCTCTCACATTGCATAAACTCCATGATTTTTTGTTTTTTTGCAGAGACCATTTAAGTGTGCATGACAGAAAGAGACTTACCTTTTGCCTGCACATTTAAAACGTTTTTTTTCTATATCGCATATGCTCACTCAAACGTGGGTTATGAGAATTTCGGTTTCTTTCGCTTCTTCAGATACTTATTCTTTGTTAATATACGAACATTATAGTTGGTTGAGATAGGTTATATATGTTAATTTTTGTCTATAAACAAACTGTAAAAAGTTATTGTCTGTTTACATTTACCCACTCATTTGTAATTTCATGTCCAAATGTAAACACTATAATGGGGTTAATGTGAGCAATTTGGGGCAAATGTAAACACCCTTTTTGAATCCGTGTCCAGTCGATAATTTGACTTTAAACTTTATAGATGCCTCGAGTATATCACCGCAAAACATCCGGGCCGTCTTATACATCTGTAGAAGACGTAATAAATAAAAAAAATCATGTCGGCAAGCAGTGGAGGAGTATGGTGTGCCAGTGGCAGTAATTTTCAATCGAATTGGGGGTAGGAAAACTGCTGTCGCTATAGCACAGAATAACAGAAGGGAAATAATCGAGAATTTCAATGTCGCACGGTAGAGAGAAGAATCGGCGATAGAAAAAAATATCTTCGACTCGCTTTAAATCTTCGAATTTTCCGGAATTCCTTTTCTTGCCTTCATAGTCAAACAGAACACGCAAAAGAGATAAAAAATATAACATGCGAAATTTGTTTTGCAGGGTTTGATACGGAATTTTTTTCATTATTCCAGCAATCGAAAAAATCTAACTTCTCCTCACACAAAACACTTTTTAGAACATAAAACGCTATGGCGGATCGATAAAATGACAATTCGATCGAGTTTTGGTTTTATGCATTCCAAGAAACTCATTTTCTGCCAAAATTGAAAATCAACCAAAAACTATTTCCATTGCAACCCTGTTTGCATTTTTTCTTCTTTGCACACAAACGCATATCACTTGTAAACAAAACGATGTTGGTTTGTTTACATTTTTAGTTCAATGTCTCCGAGAAAGGTTGGAACAACTACTTATTATGCCAAAATTGGAATTTTTAAAATGCCTCGTCAAGCAATGTTCCGCGGACAGCTTAAAAAATCCCGACAGAACGTTTTTTAGGGTACCGAAAGCACCAGAAAGGTAAACTTTTTCGATTAGATACAAAAAAAGGGGAAAATTTAGGAAACACTAAAATTTTCTCGTAATTCCGAGGAAATCAAATTTTTTTAAAAGAATTACGTTATCCGCCGCTTCTCCGCGTATCACATAACAATAAACACGTCACAACATCCACGATTTTACACAATAAATCGGCATAAATTCAAAACGTTTCCGACATTTATCTCGATGTTTTTTTGTTCGGTTTGACAAACGTCAAACCTTGGTATTACCTGATTCAAGGGTTCGGGATTCAAAAATTGTAAAAGGCGCGTAGATTTGAATTTCAATAAATGTCTGAACTTTGAATTTCATCTTTTGGATTTGTTTGGTTTTAAGTTCTCAATGAATTATTTGTCGGATCTAAAAGTTTAGTCTCAGAATAGGGTATTGGAGTAATGTCGATTACATTAACTTTTTGATAAAAAAAAGTTTTTACTAGAATTTGAGCGACGAGCATTAACGCTTCTTTCAAAAAATCAACGTAATTAATTCATACATACTAATTGTTATTAGGGATATGAATTAAATTAAATTTCCGCGAATTTCCATTTTGTGATTTTAGCGGAATAAAATTATGTGCATCAACACATCCAATAGTTTAATTCTGGCAACCCCCTGGAATTTCATCCTCCATTTCTGGGTACACATCACAGATATCGTACTACCATAGTTAAACTATAACGACAATCTTCCGCTGTCGGAAGATTGCATGTGTTGGTGATGTATGAAAATGTGGCTAGGTTTTACATGTGTTGTGTTTTGTTGGTAATTTACGCATAGGAAAGAAAGAAAAACCGCGTCCACGAGTATATCGGTTATCTTTACTCCAACGTAGGTACACGGAAAAATCCCTAGGTTTCCTAACTATAGTTTAACTATGGTACTACTAGATCGCGGCACTCGAACAATTCCATAGCAAAAATATGGGACAGCGCACTGACTTATATACAATGGACATAGCATCCGAGCCGAAAAATGGCACGGCAGCAGATTTTACTTTGGGATTCAGTAGTCGCCAACCTAATTGTACTCGTAAACATTTTGCGTTATACAAATTTCATGTCAATTCACCGGCAGTCATGTTCAAATTACATGAAAATTACACAGATAGTTAGTCTTTACTTGCTAAATCTAGTAGGCACATTTGATTCTTCAAAAATGCGAACAAAAACAGTGCAAAACGCAAATGTTAAACTTTTTCACTTGAAAGTTAAAGTTGAGAGTCCCCTGCTGTCATTTCTGCAGCAGCCAGCTGTCATTTGTGCCAAACACATATCTTGATCTTTCTTTCTCTTACCGATCGCCTTGTTTCTCACACGAGAATGAAAAATTGCCAACTCGTGTTTTATATGAATGACATCTGGTAGTATTTTGGCGCAAATTTATTTGAATGTGTCGCGATGTGAAAAGTATAATAATAAGTTTGAAGTGCAATTTTAATTTTTTAATTAGAATCAATCAAACATGTCCTTTGAAATAGACACGTTTGTTTTATACACTCCATTTGGCATTTTGAATGAAGAATATTTCAGGAACCATTCAACATAACCTCATACATCAACAGATGATTTGATTAGTTGGCCACCCTATTTCTTCAAACAAGGTTGCTAACACATCCCTATGTACTCGTCAAGGTTGGTAATGGTATCAAGGGGATCCATTTTGAAAGTGAGAGTCAAAATGTGCGAAAGAGAATCTAGCTGTGTTTCGCGCTATTCGATTTCTTAGCGTATTATAGGAGATTATACCAGGGAACAACCATTATATAGAATGGAAAGTAAGGCCTTTCCTCATTAACTTCCACTAGAGTAAGCACTACACTATAGAAATCGGGTTTTTTATCTCACTTCCCCTTTCTGCTGTCATACACTCGACAAAAAAAAATCAAATAGAACAACCTGTTACAATACATACACAAAAGTGCTGGCACTTTTGTTTACATTTTGCATGACATTTCATTGCAACATTGATTCATTTCATTGCAACGATTGATTTTGATAGATAATTACATTTTAGCGTGTTAACATTTCATAATTTCACATCAAAATGAATAAAGCACAGATTCACCACTGTTTAGTGAAGGAATGTTCCGCCAATTCAATTAAAAACCCAAATAGAAAGTTTTTCCGAGTCCCATCAACAACAGAAAGTTAAAGTATAACGAAAGATCGACAGAATTGCACATGAACGGGCCTTAAAACAATTGAAAACTAAAACTAAATTAAATTTAACACCTTTCAACACATTAGAACATCGCTAATATTTAATGGAAATATTAAATTATCCATAAAACATTTCCATTACCCGGTTTTGTTTTGATTTGTTTTCATTTCAAGTGACAGATGGGAATCCATATTGCCACACACCACCAAATCGATCAGTGTTCATGTACACTGTCATGTAACAGCTATAGAAATCCTCGGATGTACGCTCCCAACACAAAAAATTTTGTTAGAGCTTTCCATTCTATATAATGGTTGTTCCCTGATTATACTTCCATTGTATATACTTCGTTGGGACAGCGTGACTATGGTTGTCTCATTTTGTCTTCGAATTTTAGTGATGTCAGATGTTCGAATTAACAAACTCAATAACACTTGAATTATATGTTTTACGTCGAACTCATAAGACTTATACACAGGTTTAGGGAATTGCATATTAATGTATGTGGCAGCTCTGAATATTAACATGAATAATCGGTATGGGGATTGAATAATATTCCGTCGGGGACCTGCATAAGCATTTTTGTCCAGAATTTTAATTTCCCAGAATTACTAGCTTTGTCCCTTTTTTTCGTCATAGCTTTTTGACGTTTCAGTGGTCCATTTGAGATAGCAAATGGCGTGATCTAGTAGTAGGATATCTGTGGCACACATATAAAGCAATTCGTGTGCTTACAAGGGAAATGAGATAGCTACATAAGGCTCGGAAAGTTTTTCGCACATCAAAAATTTTTGTTCCTCGATTCCCTTCTGTTATTCTGTGGCTATAGTTCCACGTGGAAGAATCACAGCACTGTTTCCTACAATAGAAGACACTATTGCAAAGTGCTTGGTCAGCAGATCTCGGGCCCCCCTCATGGTCCATTTTTGCCTATTAACGGACTTAGCCTTGCATTTTACGGAAAACGAATCTGAGCAAAATTTCAAGTCTCTGGCTCAATCCGTGCGCCCGCAACCCGCGCCACAAACGGACGGACGACATGCAAAATTCATTTTTTTTTATCATTCTATACACTGGTGTAATTCATTTTTTTGTGTGATGACCGGATCTTGGCGTTACAAACGGTAAGGCAAATATAATATACCCTTTGGTTTCACAATACGGGTATAAAAAGCCAGAACATTTGCAGAAGGCATGCCAAGATACCGGAAAAACTGACATTATATACGATTTTTACAAAAAATTGGGCGGAGTCTATAGAAACTGCAATTTGATAAATGCCGAAAAAACAATGTTTGTTTTTAACGCGGATCAAAGTGGGTTTGGAAGTGATCCAAATCGCCTGAGAGCGATTGGAGAAAAAGGAAAAACTCTAAGCCGTTTTTCTGGTGGTTCGGGCATGGAGTCGACAACAGTGGTTGCTTGTGTTTCGGCTAATGGATGCAAATTACCACCACTAATCGTTTTTAAAGGTGCCGCAGTGCAAGCACGGTGGGTGTCAAATGATGCATATCATAAATGATGAGAGATTTTTCCATCAATCTGGCATAGAACCAAAAAAAGGTGTTTACCTTTACCCCATTTTCCAAAAATTAAAAAAAATATATAGGGGTAAAAGTAAACATCCAATTTTGTAAAAAATTAAGGACCTATAATTTTGAAATCACATGGAATGGACAATAAATAGACAACAAATTTAAACATAATATATCAAAACTCCGTTGTTAGTGATTTAATTAAAAAAAAAACCATTACAAACTTGAAAAAATATCCAAAAAGTGAAAATCGTTTACAATTACCTCCCTTGACCCTAAATAAAAATTTGTTATTAGGATATATACATACGTTTTTCCAACCATCTGCATCCCTAATCGGCGGGCCCAAACTATTGACCTTTTCGGCACAAGATCTCCAGAATTGTGTAACATCAGCAGCGTCTAACGTTTTCACAAATCCTCGCGCTATTTCTGGATTACGATGCATGAAGTCCACCAACTCCTCGTACTGTTTACGATTTGTTATTTTAGACCTGAAAATAACTTAAAAGTTAACATATTCCTAATGAAAATACATTTTGCGGCCTTATGATAATTTATTCGTTCGGGAATTGCCATCGACTAAAAATTCGAACGGGTGAGGTTTCGAAACGAATTCGAGTTCAGTGTTGCGAATTATTCGTTTCGTTCCTACTCGTTCGTCGTTTCGATTGGTACTAGATTTGAATTCCATGTTCTGAATTTTTCATTTTCGACTTACATTCGATTCGAAACGTGTTCCATGCTAGGGCCGATTATTGACTGTAAATTTTTGGAAAGAAAACATTCTGTGGACTTTATTACTCAATGTTGAAATGTTCTTTCGTGCATCCAAACAATTTTATCTAAAAACTCACTCGCAATAGTGAGTCAAACACAAAAAAACTCACGATTTCGACATGTGGGTTAGTCCACTCTTGCTCTGATAGCCTCATATATTAGTATGATAAAAACAAGGGACCCTAGTAGATCGTTCATGATGAGTTCATCGATGAACTCGTGATCGCGAAGTGATGAAACTCATGATGAGTTTTGTTCTAGGCCTGGGAAATATACTCATTATTACTGCTCACTTATATACTCATTTGTAGCAATGAGTCTTTCGATTAGCTCTGCATGAGTCTCTCGGTGAGTATCATGGCGTCGTATTGATGATGTATTGATGATGGTCATGGTTAAACTAATTGGTAGCCGAATTGGCTACCTGATTAGTAAGCGTATTGATGAACTCATGAATACCAGAATTGATGAACTCATGAATACTAGAATTGATGAATTCATTATTTTGATGAATTCACCAGAATTGAAACCTAAAATTGAAGAACTCAAGCATACTAAAATTGATGAACTCATTATTTTAACCTTCTTTCTTCAATTGCACTTTAACTTAGAATGAAAATAAATAATCGTTTTCAAGCATTTCAGTTCCAGAGTTAACGGTAATATCGAACGAATTTCGGAAACAAATGAAGTGGGTTACGAATCGATGCCGAACGCATCGCCTCGTCGACATTACATGAGCACTCATCGAAGGTTCATCATATGCTCATCAGAAGTCAAATTCAAAGCGGTTAAAAGCATTTACTTTTAAGTTTTTTTTAACAAATAATTCGGTATATACCCACACAAACTCATTTTCGCTAAGCACAACTGAAAAACCATGTTATTGTGTGCGTTTTTCCTTTGATAGTGTAGAGTACTGATGAGCAAAATCTGCTAGGGGAGTTCATGGCTAGTCCCCAACACCAAATTTTAACATTGGGCGCATTCACGATACTCAACGGTTGAGTAAATCTTGATGAGTTCTCGTGAATGCCTCGATACATTAAATGTCAAAATTCTACACTCATCGGTTGAGCAGAAAAGTATCGCAGTAATTTTTCGATACAAAAAATTGCGTCCGATCAGTGGTTATGATGAGTAATCTCTCAACTGTTGAGTACCGTGAATGCGCCCATTGAATGGCACGTTCTCGGATTCACCAATGCGGAATACGGCACAAATAATTTTCTAACTAACTACATTTAGAGGTTCCATTGGTATTATTTTAATATGTGCAAGCCTTCTCAGACCTTTCATTTAATACCCAGCAAGAGGGGGGTCTTATAAAGGGTGGTTAAATTTTAAGGGCCGATGTTGAATGTGAACCACACCTAAACGTCAAGTTTTTTTCTGCATTTCATTTGACATTACTCAATTTCAGACTAACTCAATTTGAACCATGGAAAGATACACAATCGAGCAACGCGTTAAAGTTATTCAGGCTTATTATGAAAATGGGCGTTCAAATCAAAATGCATATCGTGCACTTCGTGATTTTTTCGGTCAATTTAATTGTCCAAATGTGCGTACAATCGGAAAAATCGTGCAAAAATTTGAGCAAACCGGGTCTGCAGGAGATGTGAAAACACCAGTGCATGCTCGTACAGCTCGTACTGCAGAAAATATTGCTGCTGTTCGCGATAGTGTGGCTGAAGAGCCGTCCACCTCAACTCGTCGTCGTGCCCAACAATTGCACCTCCCACGCTCGTCGTTGATGAACATTATGCATAAAGACTTGCATTTACACGCTTACAAGGTGCAATTGACTCAAGAACTAAAGCCTCTTGACCATTTCAAGCGTCGTCAATGGTCAGAATGGTGGCAAGAAATGGCAACAGTGGATGATCAATTTTCGAAGAAAATCATCTTCAGTGATGAGGCACATTTTCACCTCAGTGGATTCGTCAATAAGCAGAACAGCCGCATTTGGGCGAATGATAATCCAAGAGTGATTGTCGAAAAACCAATGCACCCACAAAGAGTGACTGTTTGGTGCGGTTTATGGGCTGGCGGCATCATCGGCACGATATGCATTTTGATTTGAACGCCCATTTTCATAATAAGCCTGAATAACTTTAACGCGTTGCTCGATTGTGTATCTTTCCATGGTTCAAATTGAGTTAGTCTGAAATTGAGAAATGTCAAATGAAATGCAGAAAAAAACTTGACGTTTAGGTGTGGTTCACATTCAACATCGGCTTTTAAAATTTAACCACCCTTTATTAAACGATTTAGGCAAAATGGCGCCCACCATCCGCCATTTTGATTTTATGGAACTAAGTCATAGATATTTGCAAGTCTTCTTCTGAGATCTTTAATTTGATACCCATTATGGGGGGTGTTATGTTGGACGATTTAAACAAAATGAAGTGCGCCGTGCGCCATTTTGATTTTTTGGAGCCAATACATATTTGCAAATATTTTTCTGAGAACTTTAATTTTATACTCAACTTGGAGGGTGTTATATTTAACCATTTAGGCAAAAATGCCGCTCGCGGTCCGCCATTTTGATGTTTTGATAATTATTTTATAGATATTTGTAGGTTTCTTCTCAAGCTCTATCTTGTTGGGTCTTTATTGGGGTGTTTTAAACAAAATGGCATCTAACAGCCGCCATTTTGGTTTTTTCAGAATGCCTCATCTATACATTGTATATAAAAATGGATGTTTGTCTGTCCGTTCGTGATTACAAAACTCAAAAACTACTGGACCGATTTTTACGCGGTTTTTTTGTAAAATGATCTGCGTTGCCAGGAGCACGTTTTTAGCTATGTTAGATTTCAAAATTCAAAGCAGAAGGTCCTGTAAGGATAACGAAAATATCATTTTTTCCATTTTGCCCCGGAAAAATTTGCATTATGGGGGTTTTGGGGTCGCTGATCACGAATCCGATATTAGATTTTCAAAATTCGAAACGGAAGGTCCTGAAAGGATGACGCAAATATCCTTTTTCTCATTTTTCCCCGGGAAAATTGGCATTATGGGGTTTTTGGGGTCGCTGATCACGAATCCGGTATTAGATTTGCAAAATTCGAAACGGAAGTTCCTGAAAGGATAACACAAATATCCTTTTTCCCATTTTTCCCCGTAAAAATTGGCATTATGTTTGGGATCGCTGATCACGAATCCGGTATTAGATTTTCAAAATTTGAAACGGAAGGTCCTGTAAGGATAAATATCCTTTTTCCCGTTTTTCCTCGAAACAATCGGCAAAAGGGGGTTTTTCGGGCGCAGATCACGAACCCGGTATTAGATTTTCAAAATTCGAAACGGAAGGTCGTGTAAGGATAACGCAAATATCCTGGGAAAAATCGGCATAAGGGGGTTTTTGGGGTGGGTGATCACGAATCCGGTGTTGGAATTTCAAAATTCTAACCAAAAAGTCCTGTAAGGAAAATGCAAATGTCCTTTTTCCAATTTTTCTTGAAACAATTGACACTAATACTATGTTCACACTGACGCAAAATTACGTAATTTTGAAGATTTTCGTAATTTTGAAGATTTTCGTAATTTTGAACGAAATCTTCCTCGAAACCACGAGATTTCCAGTACATTAACCTGCTTTCAAAATCACTAAAAGTATGCAATTTCCACAAAATTAGGAACGAAATCAAGCAAAAACAATGAATACAACCCTGTTCACTTATTCAGCTAGTACATCAGTTTTGAGAAGTTTTGACATTTGTGCTGGATTGGAAAGACGGAAATATAAGAAAAAGAAGCCGTGTTCCGCACGCGAAGAGGATATATTAGTAAACAACCTACGCGGGGCAAAAAAAATTGACCTGTTTTTGATGCGATTAGATATGAAATGGAAAATAATTGTTTATTTTCATTACAGATAATTTCCATTTTCGTTGAAAGTGTCTAATTCTGTTTGCACATATTTCATCGATGTTTTGAATTGTATTATTCATCATATTATTAAAATTCATAGCAATCCTACACTAAAATTCATAGCAATCCTGTAGTTGAAATGTCAAGCAAAATTACCTTAACCTCTGTGTGAACACTTTGGTTTAAGATTTAAATCATTTCGCAAAATTACGTGATTTTGCGTCGGTGTGAACTTAGTATAAGGGGTTTTCGAGGTCGCTGATCGCGAAATTAATATCTTCCTCATTTCGATCGATTTCGGCAAATTTTCCATATAAAAAAAATAAGTGGACTAAATTGAATTACCATTCACGTGATATCATAAAATCTCAACTCAAACTGAATGCGAATGGAAATCGATTTACATTCTCATTCAGTGAATGGGGAGTTGAAATAAACGCTCTTAATGCAGTCGTGCTCAGAACGATGAGGCTACTGTCGCAATCTTGTTTTCTTAGATTCATGCTAAAAACAACTGTTTGAATCTTTTTAATATGTTTAATATGTAATATTTTTTAAATATCTTTTTAATATGTTCGGACTTGATCAATTTTATTTGAAACTAGCTTGCATACCCGTCGTGCCGGGTTAAGTTTTTTTTGATGGTCTATGTTGGAGCTAAACTTCAGGCCAATCGGCTCGGTAGTTTCCCCGCGAAAGGATAACATAGAGGAAGAGCTAAGTTTCGAGATCACTTTACCCCTCCCCTTACTCCCCCACCTCTTGCGCTACTTTTTAATGGGTCTATGTTGGGGCTGGTCCCTCGACGAACATCTATGCCAAAATTCAAGTCAATCGGTTCAGCCGTTTTTGCGTGAAAGAGGAACAGACAGACAGACACCAACTCATTTTTATATATTAGTACAGGGTGGGCCAGAATAGACGCAGGGGTTTGAAGTCTTTATAACTTTTTTTTTTATTTTTATTTTTTTAATTTTGTTTCAGCATTTTGTTAAGAAGACTTGGGCAATTTAAAATGGACCTGTACACAATAGAACAACGAACCGGTGGGTGGTGGGCTCAATGGCTCTTTTACGGGACATGTTTGGCGGACGCATTATTTCGAAAAGTTGCGATTTCAATTGGCCTCCGCGTTCACCTGATCTAACGACTCCAGATTGTTTCCTTTGGGGATATTTGAAAGAAAAGGTGTACGTCAACAAGCCAACAACCATCAGCCAATTGAAAACCAACATTCGCAGTGAAATCGAGGCCATAACACGAAAGGTTATGGAAAATGTATTGGAAAGAGCACGGATTTGCGAAGCAGAAAATGGCCACCACTTGCGGGATATAATTTTCCAAGTTTAGACCAAAAATATTCCCCATCAATCAACTACATGTATTTGAAAAAAAAAATTATAGGTTTCGCTAAAATAAAAAATTTATAAAGAATTCAAACCCCCGCGTCTATTCTGGCCCACCCTGTATGATATGATGTAATAACTAGGTGCAATTTAAATTTGATTTTATAAAATGTCGAGGTTGAAGTGAAAGCAAAAAGCTATCTTTTACGAGTGATTATTAAAAAAATGTGTATAAATGAATCGCAACCTACTGTAAGTGAACCACAACCTGGAACATCGAGAGAGTTATCACAAAACAAATGAGGAAGACCGTCAAAATGTATTGATTATTGTTTGACTTCAGCTGATGATGAATTTTTCGAAACTATATTAAGTTTCGCGTTAGTTCATCACTACAACAAAGAACATGAAATGCAAAAGGCTACTATTGTCAAAGCAGTTTCATTATCTAGTCTCACAAGAATTCAAAGAATGAAATACAATATTCTTACGCCTCAAGATAACCCAATTAAACACACAAAAATATATTTGGTATTCATTTCAGAATTGAGTTCGCATTGGAATTGACTCCCTAATAGACCGTTAGTGAACGTATCCGTTGGTTCCGATATCAAGACCAGACGTCCTCTTCAAGCCCTTTTGGGCGACACTTCGATTAAGGCGTAAACTGAAGTAGTCTTGAAGATATGTCTTATAAGAGGAACGCCTTTCAGGCATTCAAATAGTTAATGAGTTGGAAATATCGGCCGAATATAAGGCGTGCGATCGCCCATTACCAACTGCGTTACTTGGGTATCGTAGTCAGGCAATCGTTCGGATTGGTGGTAGATAGTTGTTGACTGTAGACTCCTAGACCAGTCTTTCCATCGGTTCTGGAGTCATGCGTTTTCTGAAGCCATATAGATACCGTTTCTCCTAACCGCTGAAAAATCGCCCCATTGTTCTACGTCCTTTTGGGTTGACATGATTATCCGTTTTCTCAAATTTTCCGGAAAAAATCTCATCTAAAAAATCATAGATCGTGAAGTGGCGGTCGTAAAAATAACAGCGAAAATTTTTTGTTACCTATACTACTGCGAGTAACTTTTTCTCAATTGTGAAGTTTTTTCCCTGGGGTTTAGCAAGCGACCAGCATAAGCTGTTGATTGTTCTGACCCTATTACACCCTGGAAAAGTACGGTTCCTAGGGCTACATTACTAGCATCCGTTGTTATATGAAATGATTTTGAGAAATCTGCGTACGCTAGTACTGAAGGATTTATAAGAGCATTCTTTGACGCTGAAAACTATTCTTCGCATTACGCTTCCCATTTGAACTTCCGATTCTTTCGAACTAATTTATTCATCGGCTCAACGGTTTTGGAGAAATTCGGAATGAACTTTCTTTAGTAATTCGCTAACCCTAAAAATGAGTGCGTCTGCTTTACTGTGCGTGGTCGCGAAATTTTTTTTACGCTTTTAATCTTTTTGAGATCTGGTTGTCCTCCCTTTTTTTTCATTGTGGTACCATAGACTACAATAGCATCTAGATAGATGAAGCACTTCCATCTCTGTAATCCCGCTAACATTGTGTTCATCAGGATTTGAAAAGTTGCAGGTACACCCGTTAAGTACTAAAAGCGGGTTTCGCCCTATCTCCTTTTTAAGATAGGTATTTTTTTTTGATAACCGTTGGTTATCATCAGGTTCAAAGTTGAAAAATAGCGGCAATGACCCAATTGGTCCAGAATATCCTCGATTCCAGGAATTCATTGCCAACAATGATCTCGATCAGTTTTTGGTAATCTACCACAGCTCTCCAACGTTTTTTCTGGTTCCGACTTTTTTGGTGCTACTAACAAAGGTGTGTTCCATGGACTATTGCTAAATTCGATAATTTTGTTCTCTAAAATTTCGCTAACATTTAAAAAATTTCATTAAACTCCCTACAGAGTCTTTAAATTATCTCTCTTTTTTCTGGGTTGTAACCATCATTGAAATTTAGTTCCCTAAGATTTATATTAAATCTTTCATTTTCTGCGGCAACCGCTGTCCTATAACATTTCCTCACTCGACAGTTTAAACGAATTACATTGATCTGTTGTATGATCTCAGAAATCACACATAGCTATTACATTCATCGTTCTTATTTGTGTCTGTCGACAATCCTTTTAATCGCACAAAAAAACATTTAAAATGTTAAAATTTTGTGTTGAGAACTGAGCGATGGGGTCTTTTGGTTATATTCAAAATACTTTAATAAAAAAGAGCCATATCCAGCCATAAGGGTCAGTTGATGACAGTCACTGAGACATGATTGATCTTATCAATTGCCGTGTGCCTGACGATTAGACTTGCGCGACTAAAAATATGAGTTTTGTGTACTTAACATTCCTTTTATAAATTTGTACATTTACGAGCCTCAAAGCTTTCAACAATCCACTCTACAGACTTTTTGGTTTCTTATATGAAGTACGTAGTATTAAAAGTATTGTACAGTACACTCACGATTATATGTACAGGAAATTTTAAGCTTTTTATTTAACAGAGTATTTATTCTCAAAAAGTCTAGTTTATCCTTAGATGCTTACGCATCCTTGGACAATTTTTATGTGACAAATTTAAGAAATATTAAGAGGTATTAATTTCGAATTGCGGTCAAATTAAAAATGCTTGATTGCATCCTAAAATGTGGCCTTTAGGCAATCGCCATAAAAAAAGGCAGATTTATAGGCGTGAGAAGGAGTGGTCAAATCTAATTAAGTTGGATGGAAGAGTTGTGTAAGAGTTTTTCTAGCATTTAAAATTTTTTGACCTTACTCACCGTTTTCCAGAGAATCTCAAAAATATTTTCATTTGAACGAGAGTTTCTGGAAGGGTTGGATTAATTTTGCTCATCAACGAACTTAGTTTTCATTTTTTGAGAAAAGCTCTTTGTCAAATTTAAAGTTCCTAGCCAAACCTAGCACCCGGAATCGTACCCCTCAGAAAGCGTAATAAGGTCTCTAGTATATAGATGAACATTTCAACTAACGGTTGTTTTTGGGTCAAGGAATCGTGAAATGAGTTTTGATTCGGTAATCTTTGTACAAATTTATGAAACGAATGTTAAGTACACAAAACTCATATTTTTAGTCGCGCAAGTCTAATCGTCAGGCACACGGCAATTGATAAGATCAATCATGTCTCAGTGACTGTCATCAACTGACCCTTATGGCTGGATATGGCTCTTTTTTATTAAAGTATTTTGAATATAACCAAAAGACCCGATCGCTCAGTTCTCAACACAAAATTTTAACATTTTAAATGTTTTTTTGTGCGATATGGATTTTTTTTGCTCCTTTATAATTTATGAAAGTAATGACATCTCACTCTCTCTTTCGGCGCTACTAATGTCTCTCACCAGAGACAGAGATCTCTACACAGTCTTATCAATTTATTTTGGATACCGAGATCTCTCATGACTTTATAAAGTTCTACCCTGACTAGGCTATCATAGGAGGTTTTAAAGTCTATGAATATGTGTTTTACTTACCTCGCATGCGTAGAGTGCATAGTCTATCTAATACAGCGTGAAATCCGATAACAGTAAATAAGAATCGGTTTTATCAACTGCTTATATAAGAGCATCCTTGTCATTGGAGAAAGCATGCTTTTCGGGTGCATTAACGAGGCGATAGACATATAAGCTTTATTTGCTTTTCTTAGGGATTCCTTAACATGGTCATTGAACTTTAAGAGCTTATTAAAATTAAAAATTAAAATTGATATCTAATCTTATCCTTGGGCCGAAGTTCTCGACCACCCAGAGAGATAGAGAGGTTAGAACATATTTTGGCAGTACCCGATGGACCCCTTCCAGACGCGTTTCTAAAGTGAATTAGCTTTGACTTATTACTATTAATTGCAATGCCCCATGAGTCATAATACTCCTTGATCTCATCCAGATGGAGCTGCACAAAACGGGCAGCGACTTTTAGATCTCTGTTTGACGAAAAAATATCAATTGTTGCCTAATATAGCGTAGAATTGTTGAAATTTTATGAGTACCAAACGAATTTAACACTCGTATTTTTTTTAAGTTGTTCAATTTAACATGCTTTTGACTGAAATGTGAGATTCGAACAAAAAATAATTTCTACATATTGTTTGAAAATTTCATGGTTATGGTCAGGAAATAAGATTCAAATCCCTATGCTAGTTTTCCTAGAAAAGTACCGTGTCCGCATTCTGTCTTTCCCACTGAAAAATAATATATTTGTCTCTTTCTAGTTTTCTGCAAAAATTTTTGACGTCTGTTACCAAATTTTTTTTCGTGTAAAAATTAGAAGAAAAAGACAACCATTTACCATATAAATTTTTTCCAATAATAATTTTTTTTTCCAATAATACAAATTCTTGATTTCGGAAATCTTATAACAAATTTTATTAATATTTCTAATAGCAAATTTTATTATTTCATACAAATGTTTCAAAATTACCCGCTTATAAAATCAAAATTGCATGCCAGACACACACATAATATCTCATGCCTTAATAAGATTTCACTGGGTTTTTTTTAATAATCATGCCTTAAAAGGTTTCACTGGAATCTTAGGAAAAAAATCTTGATGAAATCGGGCGAAAAGTGAAATCGGGTTTTCAAAAGTGGTACTTAGAAAAAGTGTACGCGTTTTAAAAGTGGTTTTTGTGAAAGAAGGGCATTAAAGTAATACCCTCGTGTGATTTTGAAATCGGATTAAAGTGTTAAACGCAAATAAAGTGCAAAAACGTCCAACGTTTGACGTTTCTCAACTAGTGTTCCACAAAGTAATGCTTTTGTAGTTTGGTCCTCAACACATGCCAACTACCGTCAGCATTGATCACAAAAATCTGTTTTTTGATAAAAAACATGAGAATTATTGCTTGTGCTCTGACAATCTCGTTTGATGTTTGCTCACAATTAAAATGACTTGGGCCGTTAATATTTCTTTGTGGATAATAATTATGTTGATTTCGATTTCTAGGAAAGATCTAGGAGTTTTGCTGTTGTCTTGAGCAATAATTTTGTATTTTAGATTATCTCTTGCGTTGTTACTAAAATTCAGAACTTGACTTGAATTACGTGGAAAAAATAGCCTCCTTCATGTTCTGAGGTTTCCAATCTAATGTATAATTAACAGACCACTGGCGTAATTCATCTCACAAATCCGTTCGTTGCTTAGATGCCATATAAGTTGGCACCAATAGCCTTTCCAAATCATCAAATGTTTTGATTGTGGTCATCTGTACTAACATGTACACTTCTCCTTGCAATCCAATTGTCGTAAGGAATTGAAGATAAGTTACGCGCTCATCATTATTCTGTAGTTCTGTAGAAAACTTCACTGAACCTCATTTGTTCTACTACTGAAGGGTGCGTCGGAGAAAGGAGATAATTCTCGTCCGATAAATTTTAGTATAAATTGAGTCTTATCTCCCTTATATATTGCGCCTATCATGATTAACTTCATTTACTGGTACTGCTGCTGATGCTACTAATATTCACCCCTGTCTGTAAAACTACGTTTGGGGACTAAACGTAACGCGATTAATTCTATTCGCAACGCGATCGGCGTTTTGGAAACCAGCGAAATGGCTGCGTTTGTTGTTTAAAAATACGGCAAGCATCACATGCAAGCGCAGTGTCAAAAATCAGCTGGTTGTATTTATTTCTTGGTTATTAGCAAGTCAAAAACCAATAAAATGGATTTAACACTTCCAATATATTTATTAATGATACAGTAGGAGATAAATTCGCTGCGACAACATAGAAGTTTATTGAGAGATTTATGAAAAAAAAACTATCTCAAACAGCATTTGTGTCAACCGTGATGTTGGCGGTTCACATATCGCTCACAAAACCATAGCTCAAAAAAACTCGATTTTCCAGTAGAAATTTTTCAAGGTTTTGAATGGCGTGATTAGGTGAGTTCAAAACTGTTACAAACGCTCTCCCATGCCGAGTATTTCTTGTAGAGGTAAGACGTTTTGACAGATATGAGAAAAGTAGTCATTCTGCAATTTTGAGTTATGACACTATTGTCGCAAATGACCGATATGTCCCCACAAGCTATTGTCACGATTGATGTAAATGCTGCTTGGGATGGGAAGCAGAAAAAAAGTAATCCAACTTTTCTCCTTTAATTAATTTAAGAAGTGTGACGTTATTATTATACTCGCTCGCGGATACTTTTCGCACATTTTATGACCTTTATGTAATCTTTCAGGGCGACAAAAACATTACGAAGCGTTTAGCGTCGGAACTAAAATATCCTGATTGGAATTTTTTAATTTTGCATTTTTTGGGGCTAGATCACATAGGACATGTTGAAGGGTCATTCAGTCCCCGTGTTCCAGACAAATTGAGTGAAATGGATAGAGCTGCTCAACAAATTCACACATCTATGACTAAAATTGTTTCTATGAAATACATTTCAGAGTTTTGAAATTTTAATCAAAAAATTTTGCAGAAAGAAAAAACAAAATTGGAACCTTTATTTCTCTTAACATCTGATCATGGGATGCGCGATACTGGAGGACATGGTGGAAGTTCTAAAGGAGAAATTTATGTACCCCTGATAACATTCGGAACTAGGTGTAATCGAAAAAGGTAAGCGGTAGAATCGCGTAAGGTGACAAGTGATAGTCATTTAGATGATAATTTAAAATGATGATTTTCAGTGTCACCCGAGAATAAAGTAATTCTAATATGGCCAAGTATATATTTTCGAGTTGCAAAAACATACCCTAAGCGATATGATATACCGAATGCGTTGCAAACAAAGAAACAAAGAATATAGCCGTCAAAACATATGAAGCCGGCAAAACATATGAAACCGGCCCCTATTTCGATTTACTGATTTTTTTTGGAAGTAGCTTTTTATTTAAAATCGTGACAAATTTGTTTTTAAGGGGAGTAACCGGATATGTGTGATCTTTTAGGTCTCGGGGAGTAGATTTAAAAAATATATACAATAGCATGATGGGTTTACCGACCCCGCCCTTCGATTTATAACCCCCTTAAAAAAGTGGGATTCTTAAAGCAGGGGGAAGGGGGACATTTTTTTCTGAAAAACTGCACCTGTCCGTCCTCATTATGTGATGGAAATTATTTGAATTTCTCGGATTTTCAGAAAAAGCCTTTTTTCCTGCACTTGGATCCACAAAGTGATTCATATTGCATAATATGTGAAAATGTGACTTTCTTTACATTTTATTGATTTTTTAATGTGAGGTACCTATCCGATTGCCCTGGGAAAAAACGGTAGTAGTACGGAACCGTTAAGTACCAATATAATTTTGTAAGAACAAAAAAAAATTTTTTTCCAACGGTTCTTCCACTTAATTTTTTTCTGTATTTTTTTCGTTCTGTATATTTTATTCGTCGGGTTTTAGTGTAAATTGTGTACAAACGTAGTTTTTTTTATAAGAAAGTCGTCATCAGATATTTTTGAAGTACAGTGCAATATAAAAACCTATATAATCTTCAGCCCGTACTTTAATTTGAAGTTTCGTTATATTGAAATACGCATTTTCATTATATCAAATGAGTGAAATGTAGCTTTTTGTCGTAGTTAGGAATGACGCACTTTAGTTGTTCCTTTAGTATAAGTATGGATAGGCGGCCGAGCTTTTTGGTGGTGCTTTTCTTCCGAAATCTTACATTTTAGAAGAAAATGATTGGTTTCAACTTTGTTTTTAATGATACAGCATTAAAATGTGTATGAAAGCTCTAAACAACGATCTCTCAAATCTTAGTATAAAGATTTAAAAAATGAAAGCTTTCGGAGTTATTCTGAAAACTCTGGCTGACAATTAAACCGCGCATAAACTTGTTGAATGTAGTATTCTAATATGACGAGTAAAAACATCTGATTTTTTGTTGCAATTTTCGAAGGTTTATTCTCTATAGAATAAGTGTGCAGAAGGATATCTTCGGGTGAGGTAAGGTATCTGAGCTTCGAAGGTCACTGTGTTAGTAAAGTGGGCGCCATGTTTATACCCGTATGGTGAAACCAAAGGGTATACTAACTTTGCCTTACCGTTTGTAACACCAAGATCCCGTCATCACACACAAAAATGAATTACACCAGTGTGTTTAGAATGATAAAAATAATTAATTTTTGCATGTCCGTCCGTCCGTCCGTCCGTCTGTCCGTCCGTCTGTCTGTGGCGCGGATTGCAGGCGCACGGATTCCGTTTTTTGTAAAATGAGAGACTAAGTTCGTTAATGGGCAAAAACGGATCATTAGGGGGGGACCCCCCATATGAACGAAAACGTTTTTTGTGAATATCTCAAAAACGGTGCATCTTATCAAAAAAGTCCAAGAACAAAAGTTATTTAGGATATTATTTTACGTAAAACTCCCATACATCAAAATCCGATTGGAACAAAATTTTAAAAAATCTTATTGGAACAATTTAAAAAAAAACTGTTCGCCATTCACTTAAATCACCATACGGGTTTTCAATAATTGCCAGATTGGCAATTATAGCTTTTGTTATGTTTTTAAGATTGGTTTAAATGTTTTCTCACTAACTAATGAATCGATCGGGTTGTCAATCTACACATATCTTTGGGAGATGTGTGTCTACAACCACTGACCTATATACAGGGTTATCCATTTCGTGGTTTCAAAACCGTATAGCTGTCACTTTACAGCCGTCAAATATATCTGTCAACCGAAGTGCCAAACTTTTAGTTGAATGTTTGCCATTTACGAAAATGGATCGATTAACAACAGCACAACGTGTTTAAAATTGTTAAAACCTACTTCAAATGGGGGGATTCAAAGGTAGCCACGTTTCTTGCAATTAGAGGAGATTTTGGTCGTCATAATCGTCCTACTGTGCAAGCAATTGGCAAGATAGTGAAAAAATTCCGTGTTGGTGTTGGATATTCAGAGGCCTGTGCATCATCGTAATGTACGCAGAGCTGAAAATATCGCCGCTGTAAGTGAAAGTGTGGCCGAAGACCCAAATATGTCGATATTACGGCGTGCTCAACAAATGGACCTTTCTTACGTCTCATTATTATTATTTTTTTTTATAGATCCAGCCAGAGCTTAGGGGAAGACCCTTTAATGCCGAAGCACAGCTCGGGATGGTCGGAAGGACAAAAGGAGATGCCGATTTATGTTCTCCTTGAACTTCTGCGGGTTATAGTCCGGGGGGAACACATCGGATGGTAAATTGTTCCAAAGTCTTGTTGTTCGCGAAATGAAGGAACCCCTAAACTTTACTGTACGAAAGCGGGGAGGCTCAAGGAAGAAGTCGTGCGCACGTGTAGCTGCACGAGAGGGTCTAGGGAAAATATACCGTGGAGGAATAAGTTGGGAAATTTCGGTGGAACATTTCCCATGGAAATATCTATAGAATATGCTGAGTACCCCAACAGAGCGACGATGCTCGAGAGACGGAAGTGAATCTGTCAAAGACTTGTCTCCAATCAGTCGGATGGCACGTTTTTGAATTCGGTCCAGCAGTTGCAGGACAGTTTTTGGGGCTCCAGCCCAAATATGCGAATTGTACTCGAGTCTCGGTCGAATGTAGGTTTTGTAAATGTTTAGGACGTCGACTAGTGCGAAATATTTTTTGCATCGTCCCAGGAAGCCTAGGCACTGTGATGCTTCCTTTGCTATTTTGAAAATATGATCACTCCATTGAAGCTTCTCATTTATTTCGATGCTCAACATTCTGATGTTTTTTGAGTCACTAATGGACTCACTCATAAATTCGACCGTTTCGGGGGTTTTTTTCGCATTTCATCGATAACAGCATTGATTGGGTTTTAGATGCGTTGAATTCCACACGGTTGATTCTGCCCCAAGCCAGAATTGTGTTTAAGTCAGAATTCAAAGATCTAATTTGCTCACTGCGTTTCGATCGAGCTGCAATGGCGTTCGATTCGGCAGGTTAACTGAAATGGTAGGAGGCGTCAAGGGAGCTGTCATCAGCGAAACAGTAAAGCGGATTGAGAGTGAGAGATAATAGATCATTGATAAATATTAAGAAAAGCGTAGGAGCTAGAACTGAGCCTTGAGGGACACCAGAGTTAATTTTGAAGAAATCAGACTTATAACCGTCCCATACAACCCGTATTGAACGGTCAGAAAGGTAGCTCTCAATCCATTTGGAAATCGCAGGGTTTAGACCAATAGCTCGTATCTTTGTCATCAAAGCTTTATGCCAAACACGGTCGAAAGCTTTGGAGATGTCCAATGCTATTGTTTTTGATTCGCGAAAATTATGGAGACTTTTACTCCAACGCTCGGTCAAGCAGACCAAAAGATCGCCTTTGGAGCGGCGCGCACGAAAGCCATATTGGCGATCGTTGATTAAATTATTGCGCTCTAAAAAATTTATAATTTTGGTATTTATTAGAGTCTCCATAACCTTGGCAAGTACAGAAGTCAGAGCTATGGGTCTATAATTAGAGGGGTCGCATTTGTCACCTTTTTTGGGAATGGGCTGGACATTAGCTGCTTTCCAAGAAGAGGGATAAATACCCTTAGAGAAGCTAAGGTAAAAAAGGGAGCGAAGAGGTCCAGTAAGGTGACGGCACATTTTTTCAAAACATGGGGGGAATGGCATCGGGTCCTGTGGATTTGTTTACGTCAATCCTCTGCAGAATTTTAGCTATTTGTCTTTTGCGGATGGAAATTTTTGGAGAGACAATCTCCGAGATGGTGGGTTGGGGCGGTAATTGGTTGGATTCCGGGAGACATGAGTTAGCTGCGAATTTCGCGGCTAAAACATTCGCCTTACCAACGGGATCGACAACCACTTCATTATCACAGATTAGTGGAGGTGTTGAAGATACTGTGAAATTGTTTTTTACCGCTTTCAACATAGACCAAAAGGATTTTTGCCCTTTCGGGCAGGTTAGATTTTCTGCTTCATCTTTTGGTCGAACTCATGTTTGGCACGCCGCAGTACAGACTTTGAGGTGTTTCGAGCGTTTATAAACGACAAGCGAGTTTCTTCATTTGGATTTCCCCTAAATTCAGAAAACGACGTCTTTTTTGTTTTTATGACGTCGCGACACGCTTTCGTGAACCAGGTGTTTGAACCGCATCGGTCCAACAAAAAACACAAAACGACAACACGGACACAAACAGTAGCAAGTGGAGTATACGAGGATACAAAATAGCTGGAAACGGTTAACGGTTGCTCAGTACAAAAGCCTTAAGCAACCAGATGCCAACCGCTCCTGCACCCTGCACCCCGCAGAGGCTCCACTTAGCCGGGAAAGGTGTTAAAAGGGCCTTAAGAAGCCCTTTGCCCTGGCACTTCACTATTTTTATTTTTTTTTTTTTATATCACGCGGCGGACGGTTTTCGGTTTTTCGTTGTTTTGTTTTTTGTCGCGGAATACGAAAATTGTAGTGCGGTTTGTGTCGATCGAAATGCAGCCACGTCCGTTCGCTGCTACTGTTCTTAAAAACACTTATGGCGAATTTTGCATCTGAACTTACACCTACATTCGTATAAAGTCCAGCTCACACAATAACTAAAGCCTACTGACCATCAACAACGCAGGAGATACGTCGAATGGGTCCTTGAGCAACACGCCGTAAATGCTGATTTTTCGAACAAAATTCTCTTCAGATGAGGCACATTTTTCGCTTGGCGGCTACGTAAATAAGCAAAATTGCCGAATCTGGGGCTCTGAAAATCCTCAAATGATTAAAGAGAGGCCGCTCTATCCAGAAAAAGTTACTGTATGGTGCGCATTATGGGCTGGCGGCGTCATAGGGCCATATTTTTTCGAAAACGACGAACGGAGGACCACTGCCGTCAATTCCAACCGATATGGTCAAATGATAACAGACTTTTTGTGGCCTGCGATTGAAGACATAGACTTGGACGACATGTGGTTCCAGCAAGACGGCGCAACAAGCCACACAACACGACCGATTTTGGCTCTATTGCGCGAGAAGTTTGATGCCCGTCTAATTTCACATTTTGGTGATGTAAATTGGCCACCAAAATCGTGCGATTTGACGCCGTTGGAATTTTTTTTGGGGGGCTACGCAAAAGATCGTGTTTATGCGGACAATCCTCTAACTTTAGAGCACTTGAAAGACAACATTCGTCGAGTTATGGACGAGATACCACCCGAAATGTGCCAAAAAGTCATCAAAAATTACCTCAAAAGGATCGACTGTTGCCAGAAATCCCGAGGGGGCCATTTGAACATTTGAAACACATCTTGATCTTTCTTTCTCTTACCGATCGCCTTGTTTATCACACGAGAATGAAAGGTTCCCAACTCGTGATTTATGTGAATGTCATCTGAAAGTATTTTGGCGCGAGTTTATTTGAATGTGTTGCGAAATGAAAAGTATAATAATAAGTTTGAAGTGCAATTTGAACATAAAATGCTCTTAGAAAAAAATAATTACAAGTGTAATTAAGTATTTTGTAAAATATTATATTTTGTGGTAATTTTTCAGGATCATTTAATGCAATCGTTGAAAGGAAATTATAAACAGAGAGGCTAACAAAAAAATATTTGAATGTATAACTTCAGACAATACAGTCATTGAGTTACACGTTTTAATTTGTTTTAGTCGGCGTCTCTACATATAACATGCTTGCTCATTTCATGGGTACAAGTACAAAACTGAGGAAAACAAAAATTAAATTAGTAAAAATTTGCTCAAAACCAAATTCATTTAGTGATTTCATTAATTTCTTTTGAAAACTTTTAATTAGAACCAATTAAACATGCCCTTTGAAACAGAGTTGGGAACAATTAACAATTACAATTACTTCGTAACTGTTAATTGAATTAACAATTACAAAAGTAATTGAGTAATTGCAGCAGACAATTATGATTACGTAATTGAAAAAATAATTGAAACCGGAAATTACAAATTACGTAATTGTAATTGTAATTTGTAATTGTAATTAAAGGTTAAAAGGAGGGAAGGGGGAACGGGGGAGGGGGAGGGGATAAATTACTGGTACTGATATATATGAGCCGCTCACTGCACACATCGATAAACTCCACTTTTGAAAAACCTTAAAATTAAGTGTAAAGCACTTCGTATAGTCATAACTTTTTATATTTATAATAATTTTGCTGAATAATAAGGATTCCTGAATAATTAGCGACAAAATTTTTATATTATAAAGAGAATTTTAGAAAACAATGCACATTATTTCATCGCATTTCTCAGCTTTTTGTTTTATGGAGTTAGTCGGAGTGTGCAGTGAGCGGCTCATATATCGAGTTACGCGGTACGATTTTGGAGCAATTTTTATTATTTAATTATTTAAAAATTTATTTAAAAATTAAAAATCAATTATTTAATTAATTATTTAAAAAGAAAATATTGTAATTATAGATGAATGTTTTTATATAAAAAAGATAATAGGTATGTATTGTTTTGCACTAATCCTGAGTCTTTAGTTACGCCGTTTCGAGTTACGCGGAACCAATTAACCGCGTAACTCGAGGGAAACCTTTATTATGTACATAAAACATAAAAACCAATCGAAAATCAGTAAAATATACACATTTTTCTTGTATTCGATTTTTTTGTAATGTTTTTAAAAAATCAACAATGCATTTACCCCCAAAATTTTTTTAGCGAATTTGTGTGTTATAATGGTGGGTATTTACAGAAAAAAATTCAAAAGAAAAAAAAATCTTGAGATATTTTAAGTTTTGTCACTAAATTGAATTTTACAATATGACGGTGAGGGGAAGGGAGTCAGCAATAATTTTTTTGTGAAAAGGAAATTTCATTACCTTTCCAAAATGTTCAATATCATCTCAATCGGTGAAGCCGTTCAAAAGTTACAAATTTTTAAAGTTTTTGTGATGTCGAATTTTCGCTAACTTTTACCCCCTCCCCTTCGCCTACCGGACGTTATTCCGCCAAACAAAAAATACGGGTCGATTTTTTTAGGTCCCTAACTACAATCGAATGAAAAAAGTTAAACAGAAGTGATTTCCAAGCTCCATACAAATCGAGTTTGAGTTGGTGTGGAAATCAGCATAAAAAATTTTTTTTTTCTAATAAAACCCCCATTTCTCCAAAATTATAATTCCGATCAAATTAATATATACGCCATTTTAAAGATTATGTCCTTAACTTTTATTTGTAGTACGTCGATTGGTTAAATAGTTTTCGAAAAATTCGAGCTAATACAAACAAACTTTCTCATAATTTAAAAAAAAAATCAATGTAATTTCGGGGACATCAAATTACATTTTTGATCTATGGTGTTTCTTGGGCATTTTTTCTTAGAATTTCGTGTAGAATCAGAATATACTAAACGATTTGGTGAAAATTTTTATTCCGAACAAATCGACCCGCCCTAATATATATATATATATATACAGCCATGTTCAAAAGTGTTAGGCACCATTTCAAAATAATTTTTTTCCTGTTTACGTGTATATAATATGATAGTGAAACAATGTGATTTTAAGAATATCAAAATTTATTTATCTGACTAATATTAGGTGGGCCCACTCCTAGCCCTTATTACAGCAGCGAGTCTTTTCGGCATTGTCGCTAAAAGCCTATTTTCGTGTCGTCACTTATAAAATCCCATTCCTCCTGAATAGCCCTTTTCAGGGTATCTTCTGATGTTATTTTTGTGTTTCCGGATATTTTTCTTTAAAATACTCCACAAATGCTCTATCAAAATCTATGATTTCTTTGTAAAAAATGGGGGGTGCCTAACACTTTTGAACATGGCTGTATATATATATATATATATATATATATATATATATATATATATATATATATATATATATATATATATATAATATTAGGGTGGATCGCGGCTCGAACAAAAAAAATAAATGTGGCAATGTGAACAGCGGGTGAATATATGTAAAAATAAAATTTGGAAAATTTCAGCTCGTTCGGAGGTCATTTTCATTTTCAGTTTCCGCTTTTCATTTGAAATTTTGAAAATCTGGTATTAAACTAAAAATTTCAACTTTCACCAAAACCAAGGAGGATTTCCAAAAAAGCTTGAAATAGTTAACAATAACAAAAAAAAACCCAAAAAGGATTTCGAATTACAAATGCCTCCACACGGCGACACAGCAAAAGTGATTAGCGAAAATACATAGAAATTCACCAAATTTTCCAAATTTTTATACAAAATTTTCAAACGAAAAGCGGAAACTGAAGATGACCTCCGATCGAGCTGAAACTTTCCACAATTTGTTTTTATATCAATTCACAACTTTTCCACCCCCCCCGTTTCCGAAATTCGAGAAAAAAGAAAAGCGATCCACCCTAATATATATATATATATCAGGGGCGTGGCGTCATTGGATGCAAGGGATGCATTGCATCCCTTACAAATCTCACAAAAATATTGGTAACTGAGTTTTTAAGTTGAAACATTTTTTTTTTCAAAATTCGATCATAATTAAGTTTGAGTTTATTGTTAGAGTTACTGTTTTGTGCCGTTTGTAGCTTCAGTACGGCACAAAATGCATTTTATCATACAGTCGTGATATATTCAACCGCGAATGCCTTTAAAAAAAGAGAGAATTTCTTAACTTGCCTTTGAAACTGTGTGGAAGCAGAAATTATTGTTGCATCTATGAGTTTTGTACGAAGAGAGATCAAACTAAATTTTAAGAGATGAAAACCTATGTTAACGACTGGAGAAAAGAGAAAATGTGGATGCAAAATAAAAATTGCTTCCACCTCAGCAGAAGTCAAATAATTTGCGCTTTTATTTAAATAACTAAAAAACTAAGATCCGTATTTAAAAAGTTTTTTTGGAGGACATTTAGATGATTTTGTTTTGAGTAATTCTATATCTAATATTCATACCTTTTTGAACAAAAAATACGCGGTTTTCGAGGTTTAAAAACTCATTCCAAAAATAAAAATTTCTTTCGGGCGATCATTTCTCTTTTGCCTCGTAATGTCATATGCAACAGGAATAGGTGAAATAAGCAATTCGAATCGTTGCTTCCGAGTGAAAATAAGTAAAAAACATAACAAAAGCTATAATTGCCAGCAATTATTGGAAACCCGTATGGTGATTTCAGTGAACATTTGGATCAAAATTCCACTTTGAAGTGAAATTTGTTTTTAAAAATTACTCTGTGTAATGTTTTATTACTCTATTCTTCATACTAATTTTGGTTTTCTAACTTACTATACATTATAAGTAATTATTTACAATATATTTTTTAACTACTGCGAATTAAACTTTCTCAGTCAACAAAAACAATTTTTTTAGTGATGCATTGTTTTTGTAGTTCAGCAAGGGCACGGGAAGCCGAAAGTTATCTTGCCAGAATGGGAATTGGGAAAGGTTATGTTAGTTGGTAAAGGGAATTAATGTGAAATACAAAAGATTTTAGAAAAGGTGTAGAAAAAAGACATGAATTTGTTAAAATTGTTAATATAGTTATATTATGAAAATAGATCTGTTGTATTTCTGCATATATTACATGTTATGTGAATTAAAACTTATGTACTACTAATACTATTTTTTTATTATTTTTTTATTTTGTGTTTTTTTTTATGTTACTACTACAATATTTGTTTCCCTACTTACAGTAAACTACATTCAACAAACTACTAGCATACCAATACATTTTTTTTGTAAAGTGTATTTGTCTGTTTGTTACCAATATATAAACTTGACTTTTATGTTTGTTTTAAAAGCAAAAAAAAAAACAAATAAATAAACTTTTATGACTAAAACATTAAAGGAACAGGAGCAACAACAAAGTTAAATTACACAAAGAATTTTGTAGGATTCTATTATATTAAGTCCTGGTTGAATTTATAACAATCTGTATAGCGTCGTGAAAACTATAAACCTCTTCAAAAGTATCTGCGAAAATTGCAGATGTATCTAAATTGGAGAAACACCAGTCGATTTGGGAACCGCAGTTAGTGGTCGAAACTCTTTGGTCTAACAAACTTCGTAGACTCAAATCGCGAAGTTTTTTGCTCATCACATCATTTTTATTGATACTACGATCTTGATTAAAATCTCCCAAAATAATCATTTTTCGATTGCAAGAAAAAGGTATCCGCAATACATTTTCTAGCTCTTGAATAACGCGTGTTTTTGAAAAACGTGGACTTTTATATAAAGCTAGGAATAATATGTCATGAAATTCAAACAAAACATATTGGAAAACATGATTATTTTCACAGATTTGTTGTACTTTTACAACATTGATAAGTGAGGCAATTGAATTCTTAGCAAAACAGAGTATCCCATTGTGTTTTCTTATATTTTGCCCTCCGCTGTTATCTAACCTAGCGACAATGGAATATTGATCTAAGTCATACTCCTCATTGGGCAATGTCCAAGTTTCTACAAAACATAGGATATCGAGTGACAAAACTAAATTGTTGCATTTAATATCTTCTATGTGTTTGTATAAACTTTGGACGTTATGGAAGAAAACGCTAAATTTGTTAAGGAATTTATATTGCAAACTTGCAAAATGAGGCGTTAGAAGTTTCTCTGAATTCAAAGATACTAACTCTATAGAAACGGGATCAGAAGCTGTAGGAGATTTTGGTGATTTGAATTTCCCGATTAAAAAGAGACCAGAAGCTTTTGTTGCTCGGCTACATGCCACATACAAATGGGCCCGTGTCATACCAGGGGTTAAATGAACAGCAACGTTAACATAAGTGGATCCCTGACTTTTGTGGATAGTAATAGCTTCGGCTGGGACGACCGGAAACTGGGACCTCTCAATTACGACTCGATCATTGGATTTATATTGAAAACTTTTAACTGATTTTTCTATAGGAGTCCAATTTAAGTTTTCAGAATGTGTTCGTTTAGAACGCCCGTCTTGACCGATAGATAATTCTTCGAATTGAATCCATAAGCGAATTGGCACGCGAGCACCATTTCCGAGTACCCCGAATTCTATATCCATTAACTGCCCTGTTGCGCCATTAACTAACCCGTCAGCAGTATTGATATTTACTGTTATCATATACTTGGCGGTTTTCTTTAACAGAAGATTTGATGTCAATCCAAGAGTCTCAGAAGTTTTTAATTCTTTAGCCCGATCTGCAATCTGGTTTCGAGAATTTTCCGGAATTGGCCCTTTGACTTTGTCCTCGGCCTCTGAGATTACAGGATCAGATTGGATTAAGTTTAATCTATACGTGTTGAATTCATTTACATCGTCGTTTGATTTGAATAAATGTATGGCCTCCTGAGGAACTGCTTCGGAGGTGCATTCTCTTGACTTGAAAAGCGCTATATCAGTAGTTGTCATTTTCCCAAGCGCCATGTTATTGAGGGCGGTAGCGAAATTTAAGTCATCCCTTTGTCGCATTATTTTAATGAGTGGGAAAAATTTAAAAAGATTCCACAATGTTGATCCAGCTACAATGCCATACACATCATTCCTACTAGATTGAAACACCCATCTATCCCCAACAGGAGCAAGTTGTCTTAAATCTCCAAAAACTATAACAGATTTGCCACCAAATAGAGATGTACTTCTAAAAATCTGCTTTAATCTAGAATCGATATGTGATAGCATTTTGGCACCCACCATTGATATCTCATCGATAATAATTAATTGAAGATTTTGGAGCTTTGAATAAATTGTATTAGCAATGTCGCTGCTAAGGGGCCTAATTTCCGAATGTGATTGGTTGATGGGTAAAGAAAAGATAGAATGAAGGGTAGCTCCATTTATATTAAAAGCAGCTTTTCCGGTAGGTGCGCATAAAACGACCTTGACATTATCAGGGTTGGCTCCAGGTCGCGAATTAAGTCGTTTGGTCAACGCATTATAGAGTGCAGTAATTAGTCTACTCTTTCCTGTCCCAGCACCCCCGCTAACAAATTCATAAAAGTTTGTTTCATTTTTTATATTATGTAAAACGTGGTTAAAATACAGCCTCTGCTCGGTATTTAATGATCGAATAATTTGGGAAAAGTCTAGATCGGAAATTAGTGGTGGCAATTTTATTACACGGGTTTCGTTATCTTGGGGAACATTATCATCTATTATTCGGACATTCGGTTCCACATTTGGGATTTGAAAGGGGCGAAGATCCGGATCGTCGTCATTCTGAATTTCTTCGGTATTTTCAAGAAATCGTTCATTTTGTGCAGCGATTAGGGCATTGTCAAGCTCATCGTCATTCTCAAAACAATTGAACTTGCGACGAACAGTATTAATCGCAATGAGATATTGTTGACAGAGAGTCTCACAATTTTGCTGCAAAATATCACGTTCTTCATTGCGCCAAGGCAAGAAAAGCATGACCTGTTCTCGAAAATAATTATCGCGTTCCTGAATCATTTTATATCTGCGATACCGAATGACACAGGGTTTGGTTCTTTTTCGTAAGAATCCGCTGGAATCCTTAAGCCGTAGTGGCTCGCCGGTAACTTCCTCATTTCCTTCTCCATCATCGTTATTGGGATTTGATGAACGGACAGATGAAAATTTATAGTATGCGGTGAATTCAGCAAGAGATATATTTTCGAGGGAGTCAGGACGCTGTACATAGTGGTCCAGTAAATTTGAGACGAAAATATCAGTTGAATCTTGCGGTATTTCTCTCAACTGTTTTTGAGATTTAACAATACGGACACGTTCATTTGGGGGACTGGTGTTAATAAACTCAACCACATTACTACTCTCTGACATCCGAATGCCGAGAATATTATACACTGCTTCCTGAGCTGAGATTTCTAGCCCATGAATAAATTTATTCCCTAGATGTTGGAGTTTTTGTTTAACAGTATAATTGCCGCTTGAGATCTCGTCCATAACTTCCCGCATAAGTTTGGAAACTCCTTTGTTAGATTTGTTAATATAATTAACAATATAACCGCAACAAGCATAAGCATCCATTACAAACTGAATGTCCATGTTTGCTCGGTGCAAACTGAGAATACAAGGATTGTATGCGTTCAGCATAATTGCATCTAAAGATCTTTTGAGAAAAATGGTGGGCTTTTTTAAATTTGCCCGAAGCGCCGAAATATAAGAATCTCTAGACATCTCAATATTTCCTAGAAACGTATCGAATGAGCAATTGGGAATGGACGTGGTTTTTGCTGCTTCATTCAAATATTTTCTAATTTTATCATAATTTTCGTTATGAGTATTAGAAGTTTCAGAATTGTCAAGTGGAGTAAGAATAATGGTTTTATCCATTGGAGGATATGGCATGCCGAATCGACAAAACTTCTGTCCTCTAATTTCCCTTAAACAGGATCTCGCGTGAGAGTGCTTCTGGTAGACTAAGTATTCTGCCAAATCACTATTCTGGGTGGACGTAGAAATATGGGTATCAATGAAATTCTCTACAGTTGGGTAAGTGGAAATGTCAGAGAGATCAAGACTTGGGGCATTATGAAGCCAGTACAATCCATGGACATGGGGAGAACCACGGTGTTGGAATTCAACACGAAAATAATAGTTAATTACATGGGAATCACCAAAAATTACTCCCGGCTGCTTGAAAAGTTTGAACAGGGCGCGAAAGCGATGATCAAAATATCTCGAACACGTGACTGGATCTGATCTAATGAGTCTAGCTTTCGTGCTGAAATCTAAATTTTCTGCATCATTAGGTGAGATCTCCCTCTTATCAATGACTTTAGATAAGATACAAAGGAGTTCGGACCACTTTGTTTCGGCAGCCGAGAGGGTGATGAAAAAAGTGGGAATTCCAAATTGCCGAATCATAGCAACAACTTTTTTCTTTTCGGACTCCCAATGGGATGGGGACGATCTTAAATTTTTAAAAATTTTATACCCTTCGTCGTGCTGTATTAAATTTTCCACGTGGCTATCATTAACCAAATCTCCAGCTGTGTGGGAACGACTACCGCGACTCTTTTTCCTTAGGCAAATTGAAATAGAGTTTTTGATAGAGATAAGCTCGTTTTTTTTGTACGTATAAAAGATCTTTTCATTTGTAGTGCATCGACGATCATACCGTCGAATTTCGGAACGCGCGATTTTGCTATAGGTTAAATTTGTTAGCCGAGGTTGTCCACAATATATGGAGGGGAAAGATAATTCTTCTGCATGTCTATCGAAAACTAAATCGACTGGTCTTTGACCTTCACCAGGAGCTAGGGCAATATTTTCCAGTGGAATATTTTCGAGAAGGGTCTCTTGCCCTTCCGGGTTGACGTCTTCAGGATCTAATTGGTCAATAT
The DNA here is from genome assembly GCA_964034945.1 of Chrysopilus asiliformis. Lineage (NCBI taxonomy): Eukaryota > Metazoa > Arthropoda > Insecta > Diptera > Rhagionidae > Chrysopilus > Chrysopilus asiliformis. The sequence continues at coordinate 69,263,988 of OZ035961.1, read as the reverse complement.
TGTCGATATTTTCTTCAATAGTTCTATCTAATAGAGAATTGACAATTTCTCTGTCTTGTTGTGTGACTGTAAACGTTGCTCTATCATCAGGATTAGGATATTGCTGTAACCAATTGTCCGACAAGGTCACACCATCTTCAATATATAAGGGCTGCCTTATTAAATATTGGATTGCGACAAAAACTTTGGATGGACGAATACTTTCGACCAAAAAACTATGGGCGTATTGTAATCTACGCTTTAAGTGAACCTGAATAACGTGAGTGTTATCAAAAGTTCTAGGAAGTGCACTAACTGTGGTGTTAAGGGAAATAGGAACATTGACACAAGCCCCTTTTAATCCGCACTGTCGGTCACAACCTAAGGCTCTGATTTGCATAAATGGAATTCGGGGGGCTATTAACCGTTGTTCTAGGCACTCCAGTCCTTGAAGACATTCGGGTATCACAGGAAAATCAAGACCATTTGCTAGGCAAATATTGGGAATTTGTCCACTAATAATTCCCCTATGGCAGTTTTGGCAAAAAGTATATGTATCGATCCGACTAGGGAATTTCTCGGATAGATAAAATGTTTTGACAACGAATTCTGGATTATTTAGGTGTTTCCGAATAAGTGGTTGTTTTTGAATTTTTTTAATGTCAGACGGAAACCATAACCCCCCGCAGCATATACAAATTTCGGTTGGACCCTGCCGTATTATATCAGAATAATTAGTAAAAAAGCGTTCGCGATTCCGATTTCTTTCATCTTGCAAATATTCCTCGCGTTGTTCGGGCTCCATTATGGCTCGCGATGCGATGTTACGACGGGACTGCCTCACGGTTTCTGCTTGACGATTGCTTGGTATATTCCTATGACGTCGAACCCTCTCGTTTGACAAAGTTACACGGCGAGATGTGATTCCGCGTATAGTTTCACGACGCGTTATTTGGGAAATAGTATTGCTACGTTGTTCTTGTCGCCTCCGGACCCGGTCGGAGCGTCTGAGTACTCTAGCCGCAGTGTTACGTTCTTGTTCCCGATCACGATATTCGAGATCCTGGCGCCTTAGAGAATGTTGCGCGGTATCACGTCCCTGTTCCCGATCACGATATTCAGGGTCTTGGCGCCTACGGGAATGTTGCGCGGTATCACGTCCCTGTTCCCGATCACGATATTCAGGGTCTTGGCGCCTGAGGGAATGGTCCTCGGTATTACGTCCCTGTTCGCGATCACGATATTCGAGATCCTGGCGCCTAACGGAATGTTGCGCGGTATCACGTCCCTGTTCGCGATCACGATATTCAGGATCTTGGCGCCTGAGGGAATGTTGCGCGGTATCACGTCCCTGTTCGCGATCACGATATTCAGGGTCTTGCCGCCTACGGGAATGTTGCGCGGTATCACGTCCCTGTTCCCGATCACGATATTCAGGGTCTTGGCGCCTGAGGGAATGGTCCTCGGTATTACGTCCCTGTTCGCGATCACGATATTCGAGATCCTGGCGCCTAACGGAATGTTGCGCGGTATCACGTCCCTGTTCGCGATCACGATATTCAGGATCTTGGCGCCTGAGGGAATGTTGCGCGGTATCACGTCCCTGTTCGCGATCACGATATTCAGGGTCTTGCCGCCTACGGGAATGTTGCGCGGTATCACGTCCCTGTTCCCGATCACGATATTCAGGGTCTTGGCGCCTGAGGGAATGGTCCTCGGTATTACGTCCCTGTTCGCGATCACGATATTCGAGATCCTGGCGCCTGAGGGAATGTTGCGCGGTATCACGTCCCTGTTCGCGATCACGATATTCAGGGTCTTGGCGCCTGAGGGAATGTTGCGCGGTATCACGTCCCTGTTCCCGATCACGATATTCAGAGTCTTGGCGCCTGAGGGAATGTTGCGCGGTATCACGTCCCTGTTCCCGATCACGATATTCAGGGTCTTGGCGCCTGAGGGAATGTTGCGCGGTATCACGTCCCTGTTCCCGATCACGATATTCAGGGTCTTGGCGCCTGAGGGAATGTTGTGCAGTATTACGTTCCTGTTCTAAAGCGCGATAAGACTCGTTAGACCGTGCCAAATTTCGCGCAATGCCGTCTCGAATGCGTTCAGCATTTCGATGTTGGCTATTTCGACGGTTTATACGTATTGATTGGGTTCTAACCGTTTTTCTTTGACTAACAGATTGTTTTCGTAATTTAGGCATTTTAACAAAAATCGAAGCAAATTTATAATTCCAGTAAGAAAAAAAGATATATTAGCTTACCTAGAGCAATGAAGAAAATTGCACTAAATTTAAAAATATATCCTCAGGAAATTTTTAGGTTCACTTAACTAAAAGTTATGTTCACTTCACAGAACAGATTTTAAATTTTTGATTAAATATCCTCAGTTTCAGGAAATTTTTAATTTCACGTAACTAAAAGTTATGTTCACCTCACAGAACAGATTTTAAATTGTTGATTAAATATCCTCAGTTTCAGGAAATTTTTAATTTTACTTAACTAAAAGTTACGTTCACCTCACAGAACAGATTTTAAATTGTTGATTAAATATCCTCAGTTTCAGGAAATTTTTAATTTCACTTAACTAAAAGTTATGTTCACCTCACAGAACAGATTTTAAATTTTTGATTAAATATCCTCAGTTTCAGGAAATTTTTAATTTCACGTAACTAAAAGTTATGTTCACCTCACAGAACAGATTTTAAATTGTTGATTAAATATCCTCAGTTTCAGGAAATTTTTAATTTTACTTAACTAAAAGTTACGTTCACCTCACAGAACAGATTTTAAATTGTTGATTAAATATCCTCAGTTTCAGGAAATTTTTAATTTCACTTAACTAAAAGTTATGTTCACCTCACGGAACAGATTTTAAATTGTTGATTAAAAATGTTGTTTTAAAGTCACTTTAAAAGTTAAGATCTTAACTTGCTGGTGTATCTAAAACAACTAACGATAACAATCCATTTTTTCCAATATATAATGATGTCCTTAATTACAATATATGTCAGGTAAATTAAAAATTCTAGTAATTAAGTCCATTATTATGACAAACACCTTTTGGGGAAAAATGGATTTTTGGAAAATCCCGGTTGTAAGAGCCATAACAATAATCTGATTAAAAACCTAATGAGGTTTTTAATGAGATTATTGTTGACAGCTTTGATCTCATTGGTCGGGAAGACGACTCTTACAACCGGGATTTTCCAAAAATCCATTTTTTTCCGAAAGGTGTGTGTGTGTTAGTCATAATGATGCCCTTAATTACTGGAATTTTTAATTTACCTGATATGAGTATTTTCTGGGCAAATGGGTTTTTTGGCGTTTTCTACCTAAGGTGCAAGTAGTCCAATATTTAACGGATGTTTTAATTATTTAAGTACTTATTTTAAAATTATTTAAGTAATTTTTTTGTCAGTAAATCATCAAAATTATATTCGCACTATGACAAAAGTTTCGAAGAGTAAAAAATGTTTTTGATAAAGACAATATTAGCCCGAGGTTCAAAGTATCGCTCGGTTGGCATGTTTAACTTTCATAAGAAGGAATATAAGAATTGAATTATAGACAATATTAATGTTAGATATTATTTTACACCTTTCCGATGTAGTATCTAACGGTCCGTTCTCGAAAAACTGTGAAAAAACTGATGTACCAAAGGTCAGTTGCTTGTCTGATCCATCGAAGGAAATGTCGGTCTAATGTAATACATGAGACCCAAAAGATCTGCTAATGACACCCAATGTCTTTGGATCAATCCGTTCAGTGAAAACCGTAATCACGCATGTACGGATACATCCATTTTTTCATGTCTTCTAAACACACTGGCGGAATTCATCGTTGTGTATAACGACAGGCTGTTGGCGTATAGCTTTTTAGTTTCCCCATATAGGGTATAAAAGTGCTACAATTGTTAAAATTCGTTCGTAAAATACTTTATACGCTGCAATATTATAAGTTTAATTGAGCGGCGAACAGTTGTATCAAAATTCCTCTTTGAAGTCAAACTTTTCAATAAGATTTTTTAAAATTTATTCCAATCGGATTTTGATATATGAGAGATTTATGTAGAATAATATTCTAAATAACTTTTGTTCTTGAACTTTTTTGATAACATGTGCCGTTTTTGAGATATTCGCAAAAAACGATTTCGTTCGTATGGGGGGTACCCCCCCTAATGGTCCATTTTTGCCCATTAACGAACTTAGCCTCACATTTTACGAAAAACGAATCTGCGTAAAATTTCAAGTCTGTAGCTCAATCCGTGCGTCCGCAATCCGCGCCACAGACGGACAGACAGACAGACAGACGGACAGACAGACAGACGGACAGACAGACAGACGGACAGACAGACGGACGGACATGCAAAATTAAATGTTTTTTATCATTCTAAACACACTGGTGTAATTCATTTTTGTGTGTGATGACGGGATCTTGGCGTTACAAACGGTAAAGCAAAGTTAATATACCCTTTGGTTTCACCATACGGGTATAAAAAATGCATTAAGGCAAATTGGTAGTAGCGTTTCTGCATGCGTAGTTAGTAGTGTCTTAAATTGTTTATTTATTAGCGCGTCTTTTTATTGTGTGATTTTTGTGATTTCAATAGTTTGGTAAAAATGGCAGATTGTTGTGTAATCGATAGCTTATTAAAACAAAAACAAAATATTCTTGATCGCGGGAGACCAAAACCAAAGTTAAATATAACAACAGTAAATAAAAGTTGTACGAGACGATTTTCGGTCAAAGTTTACGAAGATTTTAATTGGCTTTGCGGTTGTGCAAATAAGCAAAAGTAATTTTGTTGGCCTTGTTTACTTTTTTCGAAGGATAACAACGTTTGGCAATCTGTAAGTTACAGCGATTTAAATAATTTTCATACAGCAGTTTAATTCTCTTCAGAATTAGCAATTCTGAGTTAAGAACGATCTTGGTGTATCCGGGTTTATGCGGACAATCGTAAATATTTTATTTTATAACTGTATTTTTTATACAAAAAGATCATCAATTTACTTTTTCTCTCGATTCGGATATATAAGTGTCTCGAATTAAAAACAAACACATTATAATTTCGTAGTCTGGGGATCAAAGATCGGATGAATTTTTCATAATAATTTTCATAATCATAAAGTACAAGTTAATTTAGTGTTTTGAACTTTTTATTATTTTATTGTCATTCATTTAAGTAGCTAACGAGAGATGTATTTTTGCACAACACAAAAAAAATACCTTTATTAATAACATAAAAACCTTAAGTTGGCAATTAAATTCCAAAAAATTAAAATTTGCATCCCTAGCTTCAAAACTCACGCCACGCCCCTGATATATATATATATATATATATATATATATATATATATATATATATATATATATATATATATATATATACAGGGTGCGCCATCTATTCCTCCGGTATGTAAACATTCAATAACTTCGCCATTTGTCAACCGATTTGCTTTCCTAGACACGTTTTGGAAACGTCAAACCAGTACAATTTTAACCATGAACCGCTTCACACCGAAAGAACGCGCCGAAATAGTGACGATGTACATTGAAAATAGTCGTTCAATTGTGCTAACTCAACGTGCATATCGTGCAAAATATCGTGGCAAAAAAGCGCCTACCGACAAAACAATTCGGGCGCTGGGTAAAAATTTCTTTGAGCACGGAACAGTAGGCAATCTAACCTATAATCATCCACGCCCAAGACGTTCCAATGAAATTATTGAAGCCGTGAGAGAGAGTGTTGCCGAGGACCCAAATGTCTCGTATCGCCACCGAACTCAGCGGTTGAAAATGAGTGGAACCACGTTGCGGCGCATTTTAAAGGACGATCTCCATTTGTTTCCTTACAAAATACAACTAACTCAAAGAATATTGGCAACAGACAAGTCGCGTCGTATAGAATACGGCAAATTAGTCGGCCGAATGTTGGAAACCATGCCGGACTTTTGGATGCAAGTTTTAATGACCGACGAGGCACATTTCACTCTCTCTGGCGGTGTTAATAAACAAAATTGCCGCATTTGGGCGACAGAAAATCCTCACGAGATTCATGAAATACCATTGCATGATCGAAAAGTGACTGTTTGGGCCGGCGTGTGCGCAAAAACCATCATTGGGCCATTTTTCTTCAATGAAGGTGAAACAGTTAATGGTAATCGATATCGGTGGATGTTGGCACATTTTGTGTGTCCGAAAATGCGTGAAAAAGGTCTGACTGACTTCTGGTTTCAGCAAGACGGGGCGCCATGCCACACAGCGGACCAAACAATACGGTTTTTGCAACAAAAATTCCCTAGACGTGTGATATCGAAAAGAGGCGATATTGACTGGCCACCAAGATCCCCTGATTTAACCCCCCCAGACTTCTTTTTGTGGGGTTATTTGAAGAGTAAAGTTTACGCCAGCAACCCGAAGACCATTGACGAGCTCAAGACCAATATTCGTGCCGAAATAGCTGCCATACCGACGGAGATGCTCGAAGAAGTGATGGAAAATGCCCGAAAAAGAGCACAGTTTGCGGTGGCCAATAAAGGTGGTCATTTGATCGATGTTGTTTTCAAAAAGTAGTCCACATAAATTGTAAAGGATTGAACTAAATAAAAAAAACACCATTTTTTGCAATCTATTGTTTCTTTCAAAAGTTATTCAACATTCTCATACCGGAGGAATAGATGGCGCACCCTGTATATATATATATATAAAAGCGGGGGTATGGAAAAGATGTGAATATATGTAAAAATGAAATTTGGAAAATTTCAGCTCGATCGGAGGTCATTTTCAGTTTCCGCTTTTCATTTGAAATTTTGAAAATCTGCCATTAAACTAAAAATTTTAACTTTCACGGTTTTTCTTCCCCACATTTCATGTAAGTTAATGCAATCACAATCACGCTATTAAAATATACATCGCACAAATATCGTAGGAGGCAACAACTTGTCATTACTTTCCTAATGAAACTGTGTTTCATTATTTTAATCTTATTTTGTATACCATTCTCCTTCCTTAGTCATTAATCTGATTCCATTATTTAAAACATGGCAAGTACCCGGAATTCTACTAACTGCCCCATTTTCGGGCAACCATCTGATTTCCCTTACAACATATTACCTTCCTACCAGGATGTTGCTAAATGTTATGCATTTATTAGAGAAAGTAACAAAGTGTCTAAAAAAAATCAAAGTGTTGATAAACTTACCAAAATATTGGTAGATAAAATCATAACTATCTGGGAAAAGACATCTTTACCAATTGTTTCTGTTAGAACAATTGTGGGCAAGTTTAAAGAATTTTATTTGAAAACTCAAGCCCTTAAGAAAAATTCATCTAAACCTGATTTTATTACTAAATCAGAAAAATTCAAGAAGGAAAATGAACATAAACTTTTTGACATATGCTCCTGCAAATGCAAAGAGTTTTCCGCATGCGTTTGCCCAACAAAAATACCAATATTTGAATGGCCGTTTATATTAGACCGAAGAGGTCCAAGAAAAATGTGCATTGGAACCATTGATATTAAAACTTCAAAGAAAAATCAAAAGACAAATGAAAGGAGAATGGCAGATCAGGAGCGTTTGCGGAAAGCTGCAATTTCATCTGGATCTAATTTTGTTCAATTGGTGGACTCAGATACAGTGTCGGAACCAGAAGAAAATGATACTTCGAAGGATATTACAGTGCAACCCAAAAGAAGTGAAATAGAGGTCAATGTCAAAGCTACCAATAATCTCAGGTTCCCTAATGTAGAAATGGCTTGCGATAGAATGGGAATTTCAGATCGTGCAGCAGCACTTATTGTGAGCTCAGCTTTACGGGATATAGGGATGATATCCTCACATGATTCTTCGTTGGTTGTGGATCGCAACAAAATTCGAAGAGCTCGAAAATCTTTCCGCACTAAACTTCAAAGTTCGCATCAATTTGAAAATGTGGAACTTCTCGGACTTTACTTTGATGGACGTAAAGACCATACTATTTCCCAAGTGAAAATAGGAAATAAATTTGCCAGAAAAGCTGTTGTTGAAGAACATATAGTTGTATTAACCGAACCAGGCTCAAAATACATAAGTCACTTCACTGCAACTGATGGGGCTGCTATTACCATAAAGAATCATTTATCTGAGTTTTTACGAAGTAAAGAATTTAACACGAGTAATATGAAAGTGGTGGGATGTGACGGGACTCCAGTAAATACAGGTACCAAGGGGGGGGGGGGGGATAATTCGCTTGTTAGAAATGGAACTGAAAACTCCATTACAGTGGTCCATTTGTTTGTTACATTGCAATGAACTATCATTATGTCACTTGTTCCTGGAACTGGATCGGAGAACTGTTGGTCCAAAGTCCAACGTTTTCGGGACCAATAGGGAAGAAACTTCTAATATGCGAAACTCTTTCAGTAGTTTCATTTGACCCTATTGCATTCAATTTACCTGATGTCAACTTTTCTGATTTAAGTAAAGATCAAAAATATCTATACCAAATTTCTCTTGCAATGTCTGCGGGCAATATGCCTGCGAATTTGGTAAATATAAATCCAGGTAAAATGACACATTCTAGATGGCTTACCACTGCCAATCGTATTCTTAGACTTTACGTCTCAACCTTGAACCCTTCTAATAATTGGCGAAATTTGCCGTACAAGTTTACGCTCCAGTATGGTTTGAAATAAAAACTAAACCATTTATAAATTATGGTAGTTTGCACTTGTTTAGTATGATTGATTACAAAGTCCAGACATTTTGAACACTCAGTGAAAAAAATCATAGATCCGGTTATTCAGCGCAACGCATACTTTGCCCATTCGGAGAATTTATTACTAGCAATGCTAATGGACGAGTGATCCAATGTAAGAGAGCTTGCTTTAAGGCGTATGTTAAAAATTAAGACTAATGCGTCTGCGGTACATCAAGATGTTCGAGAATTCAAAGTGCCAACATTAAATTTTGCCGCTGTAGATTACATAGAATTGATAGATTGGAAAAATCCGAATATCTCAAGTCCGCCACTTCTAAACCATCTATCTTGTGACAGTTTAAAAAATTTGATTCAAAATAATGAAGAAATGATCAAGATTTTGAATTATCCTTGCCATACTCAAGCAGTGGAGCGTTGCATAAAACTTGTCACGGATGCTTCATCGAATGTTTACGGTGAAGATGCAAGAGATGGATTCATTTTAGCACGGATCGCATCTCGAGCAATTCTGCCAGAATTTAAAACCAAGGAGGATTTCCAAAAAAGCTTGAACTAGTTAACAAAATAACAAAAAAAAAACCAAAAACAAAAAAATATTAAATCAAATTAAAACAAAATAAAATTTTGAAAAAAATTAACCAAAAAAAAAATACAAAAAAAAAAAATAAAACAAAAAAAAATTGAAAAACAAAAAGGATTTCGAATTACAAATGCCTCCACGCGGCGAAATCTGGGTGATCACAGCAAAAGTGATTAGCGAAAATTTGTAAAATACATAGAAATTCACCTAGCGCATACACACTGTTATGCCAAATTTTCAAACGAAAAGCGGAAACTGAAGATGACCTCCGATCGAGCTGAAATTTTCCACAATTTGTTTTTATATCAATTCACAACTTTTCCAAAAACAAAAACAATTACATGTAATTACAATTACAAAGTAATTCAATAATTTAATTACAAGTAATTTAATTATTAATTAAATTACTTTGTAATTATTAACGCCCAACTCTGCTTTGAAATAGATACGTTTGTTTTATACACTCCATTTGACATTTTGAATGAAGAATACTTCAGGAACCATTCAACATAACCTCAAACATCAACACATGATTTGGTTAGTTGCCAACCCTATTTGTTGAAATAAGGTTGCTAACACATCTCTATTTACTCGTACAAGGTTGGTAATGGTATCAAGGGATCCCATTAGAAAAAGAGAGTCAAAATGTGCGAAAGAGAATCTAGCTGTGTTTCGCGCTATTTGATTTCTTAGCGTATTATGGGAGATCACTTCCATTGTATATACTTCGTTGCCTACAACCGAAACTACAACAACATTGAAATACCTTTTTTTGCAAAAGTTACAGAATGCCAAAAAACCATAAATAACTTAAAAAAATTTGAGAAAAAACGTTATCCCTCCAGGACCTTCCGTTTAGAATTTCGAAATTCCAACACCAGATTCGTGATCAGCGACCCCGAAAACCCCCTAATGCCATTTCCCCCGAGAAAAGGATATTTGCGTTATCCTTACAGGACCTTCCGTTTCGAATTTTGGAAATCTAACACCGGATTTGTGATCAGCGACCTGGGGAAACGGATATTTGCGTTATCCATACAGTACCTTCCGTTTCGAATTTTGAAAATCTAAGATAGCTAGAAAACCTGGTCCTGGCAACGCAGATCATTTTGCAAAAAAACCGCGTAAAAATCGGTCTAGTAATTTTTGAGTTTTGTACTCTCAAACAGACAGACAGACAGAAAAACATCCATTTTTATATATTTTACCAGATTTACCAGTGTTCAAAACTTTATTTTGTTATTTCGTTCTTTTCACTCTTAAAAGTTTCGCTCTCAACGGCAAGAACGTTTGCTGCGGTTTCCGACTCCCGTTCTCAAGAACGAAAATGATTTGCAAGCGCAATCGTTCTCTAAAGAGAGAAATTTTCAGCTCAGCGGTACTGTTCGTAGGAGTCGGAACGATCGATGCACATGTTTCGTTCAGCCTCCGAAGTTAAGATCGAAATTGTTTCTTTTTAAGCTTTTGCTTCTTGTTCAAAGCGGTTTGTCGGTTTCGCATAAAAATGAATGAAAGCCTCGAGCGATGGCTGTTGGGTATGATGCACACACATATATAAGTATGTATTTCATTAGTAAGAGAGCGATATTTCGCTCCCAGCATTAAAGTTATGTTCTCAAAAAACGTAAAAACAAAACGGAAATGTAAAGATCTTAAGAGCAAGAACGTAAAAACCATAATTTTTTTCTCGTTCTTTGGAGCGTTTTACTGAAATACCGAATTTCGTTCTCTAGAGAGTGATTTTTATTTTCCATTGATTTCAATCCCTCCTTGGGAGCAGAACGAAAGACTAGAAATGGGAGCGTTTTTGATACTGTTTTAGACGCTAGAATTTAAAAAAAAGAACCTTTTGAATTTAGAAGGTGTTTTTCCTTCAGAAAACAAATTTTCAACCAAATATAAAAAATCATGCAGTGGAGGATTGACAATAGACAAAAATCTAAAAGACATTGAATTTCACTATAAATCCGTATGGACGAACGAAATAAAATATAGTGGTGTGTTTTTTTCTAATTATTGCGCTCAACTTTAAAAAGCTATTAAAAACTGCTTTATATTTTTCATAAAAGTGATTTGGAAACATAACAAAAGCTACAATTACCAGGGAGCAGTCGTCAAAAACTATATGAGGCCACACAAAATTATAATGATTAAAAAAATACATTCCTATAAGGATTGGTCCGATTGGATTTTGATGTATGGAACAATTATGTAAAATCATATTCTAAATACCTTTTGTTTTTATAAATTTTGCGTAGCATTTCGAGAAAAAAAAATGTATTCAATTTGTATGGGTGAGGAGGAAATGAGTGGTCCAACTGGAGTTTGACGTCTAGATAAGTTATTAAAATAATATTCTTTTTCAAAAAATCTTTCGAATTTAGAAGATGGTTTTCCTTCAAGTCTCTAGCTAAATTTTTTCGAAAGTTCTGGTTCCCACGAACGGACAGACAGACAGGATATGCGAAAATCAAAATCTTTTATTATCCCTAACACCCTGGTGTAGTTGATTTTTGTGTCCGGTTATAAATTAATATACTCCTATATGTATATCATATAGAGTATAAAAATATTTTGTCTGACCTTATATAGAGTATTTAACGATTGGCCCCTGGCAATTGTAGCTTTTCTTATGTTTCATGTCATATTTAGTGACTGTAAGGATTAAATATCTAGTTACAGACTGGGGATCGTTTTTACAAAATAGAACTGCATTTATTAGTGGATATGCATGCACAAAGTATCTCAACTCTTTTGCTGGTTTTTATTGTGTTATTTACCTAAAATATTTAAAAAATATATTTAAATACAAACTCTTTCATAGCCAGAGCAGAGGCTCGGAATCCCCAGACTTGGACAGTGAAAAAATCTTTAATCAAATCGATATAACACCGACCGTGGCAATTTTGGTAGGAGTTCCTATTCCAGCATCCAGTATTGGATGTGTGATTTCGGACGCAATTGACTTTTTAGATTTTGAGGATCAACTGTTTGCTCTCTACTACAACACAAAAAGATTGATTGAGATGGCAAAATTGTCTTTTGGGGAACAAGTAATATTGGAGGCTGGTAAACAAACCTTTAGATTCTATAATGCCGGATTTTAATTTTAAAAATTTTACATTTGATTCCAGATTATTTTTTTGAATACAGCAGCGCTTTAGATTTCCATAAAACATACTTAAAAACAGTTAAGGGCTACAAGGCGGATGAAATATCTTTTAAAATGTCTAAGCAACGCTACATTTCATCGTGTGAAAAAATATCTAGTAGTCTCGCTGCCAGTTTGATCCATTTCGATATGTTCGCTATTTGCTGGGGTCTTTGGCTTTGTGTGATAGTATTCAAACTACGTTTTTTTACTAACAAACTTCGTATATTCCTAATTTTTTTCAGAGTACCATGACCCTAATGTTTGGTGGTGACGGTGTTAAGGAAAGAAAATATATTCATAGCATGATTGGCAGTTGTATGCTTGTATTATGTTTAAAAGAAGCAATTTGCTGGTCCGATTGTCTGAGTTCACCACTTTGTTCATGCACTTGGTTTAATATAATTGTATTTATTATGTTTGCATCTGCTTTGGCTGTGAATATTTATTTTTTTCAAAAACCCACAGTTATGGTAGGTTGTATCACAATTATTGTCTCTCACTAATAATACGTGAAATTTTTCCTATTTATAGATGTTGAAAGCAATTAGAAAACCGACACGATGGCTGATAATAGGCATTGTATTTCATATGTTGTCACTGTTTAGCAGTTCATTTATAGAGGAAGAGCATCAAACATGGTACTACTTAAGCATAACATCAATGTTGCTGCTGGGCTATGCTGAAATAAATTCAGTGAAATTTGATGTAATCGCAAACAATAAGAAATGGTTAAATGTCGTTTTATGTATGTATCAAAATATTGCATCTAATCTGCCCATTTCGCATTTAACCAATTGTAAGAAGACTAATACTAACAGAGACTGGGAGACAGAACGAAATGCAAAAAAGCTCTTAAATGTGCTAGACATAGGAAAAAAATGGATAACCGTATTTCTTGCCCATATCTTCGTAAGACGATTGAATCAAACAGGTGATAAATGGTTGAGTATTCCGGATTTAGGTGACTGGTTCGTTTTGGAAAATAATAAATTTTATCTAAGCGTATTTCTATTCATTTGTAAGTGAAATGCAAAATTATAACAATTAAATTTGTTGAACTTTAATATTTTTTCGTTACAGCATTGGTGCTTTTAGTAATATGCATTAAAGATTATGGAGGAATATTGACTAATGTGTTGAGTTTTACTGCTATAATTTTGGTATATCATTACAGGACAATAACCGGAAGTGTGTTGCTTTTTGGTATTTCCCATACAAAGTATTTATTATTTAATATTTACATAATCCTTATTCATTCTTTTTTTAATTTCAGCTCGAAAATCTCAATTTTAATATTTTGGTTAAATATTTTGGAAATTTTCCTAATTAACAACATTCCAGTAATATATCGATTGATTTTTGATAAAAATTGTACGCAACATGATATTAAAAATTGGTTCGCTTCAAATATTTCCATATTTGCTTTAATATCATCCATTCTTCATAAACCACACAATGTTATCTTAATACCCGTTTGCGTACTTACCATGCGAACGATTTATGATTCTTGTGATATAGTTGTAAAGCATAATGTGCATTCCCAGTTGACGCTCAAAATAGTTTTAAGTTATTGGATCGGAAAGACATTTTTTTATTATCAAGTATTTTTTTTTTTATTATTCATGGAGCTTTAATAATTTTGAAATTCTAGGGTAATTCAAATAACTTGGCATCTATTGATTTGAATCCAGGCTACATTGGATTGGACACATATAATGCGATAATAGTATTTGTTCTTGTTACTTTGAATACCTATAGCGGTCCGCTATTTTGTTTCTTTTTACTAATTCATAATATATTCAAGAATAGTCACCCTCATGAAAAGTAAATTCAAAAAAAATTTTTATCCATTTTTATACAATTTTTTTTTTTGCAGTAATTCCTCAATCAATAGACTTATCTGGATTACATCTATAATCGTTGTGGTCTCATGTTGTTTATATCTTTTGGTGATGACAATATTCAAGTCACATATATTTATATGGACTGTTTTTTCACCAAAATTTTTGTATGAATCGTTTAATGTATGCTTTTATTTTGTTATAGTATTTTTTACAGTAGTATTTTTTAAATGTGTACAATTTAGTCAGTAAAACCCACAATTTTTTGATGAAGATTTTTTTTATGTCTTAATAAATTTACAGTAATCTCTCGCATTTACAGGGTTTTGCTTTACCGTCCAAATTTTTAACTAATTGAAAACTCAGTTACGACAAAAAGCTCTTGTTGTCATAAATGTTGTGTATTATCAGTTTTTGGATTAGGGACTTCGATCCATATGCTAGTACAGGATGGTGCAAATGGCAATGTAACCCGGCCTTTACACGCGACTGTAAAGTCTGTCAGTAGCACAGACTCCAAATGTCAAATTACTGACAACGAATTAGAAGACATTTAGCGAACTGGCAGTCAGTTCATTTTCAAAATGACTTTGTTTATAACACAGCTACAGTCCCTCGTATTCCAGAGGCATGAATTTTGCTCGTATGCTTCATTATTTTAATTATTTTGTTCCTAGTTAGTCTTCTTTCGCCAGTCTGAGAGTTCTAAAAGTTAAAAAATTAATTAAAAAATATCAGTTGTGGTGAACACAAAACTTTCTTCTACAAAATCTACGACCCTGTGCAATTTACGCTAGAGCCCTGTCGCGTTGTCAACCTAAGACGACCTCCCAATAAATTCTTGGTTTATTCAAAAATATCAAAAACGTACAAAATTTGCGATAACTTGAGAACGGTAAAAGATATCAATTTACGGTAAATGGCAAAAATGTAGAAAATGTTAACGTCTTTAATTATTCTTTTAACTGATTTGTCGAAAAACTGTTAGTTTGCAAATTATTCGCAAAAATATGATTTTTTACATATTAATGAAAATATCTCAATAACGGTAAAAGATAACGGATAACGGTAAGAAACAAAATTGTGCAGAATGCCATTCTCATTAATTCACTTCATACATTCAGTCAGCAAAAACCCGTTAGTTTTCGAGATAATAGCAAAAATCTGTTTTTTTTTTGGAAATAACGGTTTATCTCGATAACAGGTTGAGATATCGAGTTATAGTTAAAGACAAAAGTGTGGGAAATTTTATTTTCTCCAAGTTTTGTCATACTTAAGGCCACTAAAAAACGCGTAGTTTGGGAGTAAATCGAGAAAAACGAAATTGCGATTTTTGAAAAACCGCCATTTCGGATACTTCCGGTTAACGGATTTCCACCAAAAGTTGATAGGATCGTCCCATTTCAGGACCCAACATGCCTATAAAATTTCATGGCGCTAGCTCTATTAGTTTTTGAGAATTCTTGTACACAGACTGACAGACAGAAAGACATTTTTTAAATATGACTCCAATCGACTCAGGAGTGATCGGGAAATGTTTTTTAGGCAAAATTAAGAGGTCGAAATTTTTCATGAATACAATACTTTATTATACTCCGTAGAAGAAAGTAAAAAGTGGATTCATAATAATTTAATAGATTTACCTCAAATTCTTCATTTTCCGCCATCTTAAAAGTCTGAATTGTCAATTTACTGGCATGTCTGTACTGACCACAAAAAAGTCCCGTCAGTACAGACTTGTCAGTGCCAGTAAGCATTTACACGAGATTGTGGCAGCGACTGTGTCATCTCTACAGACGCGTGTAAAGGCCCTGTAATTGTAAGTTATATAAATTACAAAGTAAATAAACCATAAATTTTTAACATAACAAAAGCTATAATTGCCAATCTGGCAATCATTGGAGACCCGTATGGTGATATTCGTATCAAAATTCGAACAGTTATACCAAAATTCCTCTTTGAAGTCAAACTTTCCAAAAAGATTTTTTTAAATTTATTCCAATCGGATTTTGATGTATGGGAGTTTTATGTAGAATCATATCCTAAATAACTTTTGTTCTTGGACTTTTTTGATAAGATGCACCGTTTTTCAGATATTCACAAAAAACGTTTTCGTTCGTATGGGGGGTACCCCCCCTAATGGTGCATTTTTGCCCATTAACGAACTTAGCCTCACATTTTACGAAAAACGAATCTGCGCAAAATTTCAAGTCTCTAGCTCAATCCGTGCGCCCGCAATCCGCGCCACAGACGGACAGACAGACGGACGGACATGCTAAATTAAACTTTTTTTTATCATTCTAAACACACTGGTGTAATTCATTTTTTTGTGCGATGACGGGATCTTGGCGTTACAAACGGTAAGGCAAAGTTAATATACCCTTTGGTTTTACCATACGGGTATAATAAAATCGGGAGTTAAAACAACAAACTTAACAAAAGCTACAATTGCCAAAGACAGAACTAATTTTGATAGAAAATTTTCCATTTGTTTAGAGGGAAGAGGGAGGGCCCGATTGAATTTTCATGTATTCTATTCTAAGCACATTTGATCGTTATAAATTTTTTTATACGACTCATCGTTTTCGAAAAAAAAAATCATTTTTATGGGAGAGTGGGATTGAATAGTCCGATTTGCCTTTTACGTCAAATAAATTTGTGCAAAAATCTTAGCTCAAATCGTCCCAGAGTTATCGTGTTAACATACAGACGGACGAACACTCGGAAATGTAAATTTCTTGAGCCATCCCAATGACTCTGAGTCTTGATTTTTTGTATTCTCAAATCGTAACTGTAATCTTTAAAAATAAATTTAAAAAAAATGTCCTGAAAAGAAGGTTTTTTTTGGGCGCCGTGTATTACATATAAAAACCAGAGGGTCTATTATGGAATACGATCGTAATCGTAACGATCCGGAATTGCCTGTTGTTGTTAGTGGAATGCATTAACAACAATACACAAGCTCCGATCGTTAAGATTACGATCGTATTAATATCTGTTTTTATACCCGTATGGTGAAACCAAAGGGTATATTAACCAGTGACGTTTCTTCTAAGGTGCGAGGGTGTTCACTGCACACCCTACTGAAATCCAATATGTATCGGAAATCTATTGTTAATTAATTTATTTTTTTTGTGCCAATTCTTTCGACAATTTACCAATGGCAATGGTTGCCTAAAGCACCCGCACCCTACATTATCAACCTGTTTCTTTATCTTTCGATCTTTCGACCAACCAAGTGTTCTCCACTTTACAGCGAACCAAAGTAAAAATTGCTTGTGGCCTTCTTTCCTACTCGCCCCTTAGCGAAACACACTCGAAACGCAATACCGACTCTTTCGGTCGTTCGACCGACTCGAGTGTTCTCCAATTTACAGCGCACCAAAGCAAAGTAAAAACACAGATGACTAAGTAAAAGTCTATAATAAAAAACGTTTCACCACACACAAAGGTCACAAGAAGCAACCGCACCCAACGATGAATTTGGGTGCTCCAGAAAAAGCCGCACGGCGAAGCGATGCGATGTTGCTTGCTGCTGGCCGCGATGCTGCGAAACCCGACAATAGAAAACCGACCATTGTATGGCCGTTCGGCTGACATGCTGATGCGTGTGGGTGTGTGTGCCAAGCAAAACAGCAATATTGCTTGCTCATCAGCTCAGTCGGTTTCTGATTTTACAGGTGTTCAGTTGGCTTTTGTGTATGAGAAATAATTAATTTAATATTATGGCTTGTGAATGCGGATGCGCAATCGAAAAATTGTTTGAGAAACCATTTTCTCAATTAAATATCGATAAGACTCCTGAAGATGGTCACCATCGTGACTTAAACGTTGAACGGTTATAAATAACACAACACATAAAATATGCTTTTATTTAACATCCTATAAATCCAATCTTCGGACCGATTAGCTTAAATATCATACAAAAATACTGAAATACACAATTTTAATTTGTTTTGAAAAAAAGAAAACAAAACCAAAAAATTTAAAAAGGATGAAAAACGTCCCCGACGTGATCCTGGATAAAACTAAGAGTAGACGTCTATCAGTTAACAGAAACTTAATATTGAACACCCTACTGAAAGCAGCACGCCACGTCACTGATATTAACTTTGCCTTACCGTTTGTAACGCCAAGATCCCGTCATCACACATAAAAATGAATTACACCAGTGTGTTTAGAATGATAAAAATAATTAATTTCTGCATGTCCGTCCGTCTGTCTGTCTGTCCGTCTGTCTGTGGCGCGGATTGAGGGCGCACGGATTGAGCTAGAGACTTGAAATTTTGCGCAGATACGTTTTTCGTAAAATGCGGGGCTAAGTTCGTTAATGGGCAAAAATGGACCATTAGGGGGGGAACCCCCCATACGAACGAAAACGGTTTTTGTGAATATCTCGAAAACGGCACATCTTATCAAAAAAGTCCAAGAACAAAAGTTATTTAGGATATGATTCTACATAAAACTCCCATACATCAAAATCCGATTGGAATAAATTTTAAAAAATCTTATTGGAAAGTTTGACTTCAAAGTGAAATTTTGGTACACTGTTCGAATTTTGATACGAATATCGCCATATGATTGCCAGATTGGCAATTATGGCTTTTGTTATGTTTTTAAATTTATTCCAATCGCATTTTGATGTATGGGTGTTTTATGTAGAATCATATCCTAAATAACTTTTGTTCTTGCACTTTTTTGATAAGATGCACCGTTTTTGAGATATTTGGTTTCACCATACGGGTATAATAATTTTATTTATAATTGGTTTATGATAAGGTAAGTGTGAAATAAATATCATACATACAGTGTTCAAAACGCTCCCATTTCTAGTCTTTCGTTCAAATTAGTTATATTTATAATAACGAAGGTTTTCCATAAATTTACTACTATTTCATCGATTCTACTACTATTTTTCGGTCGATTTACTACGATTTCGAAAATCAAAAGTCACAACCCTGAACAGAACTTTAATGCTGGGAGCGAAATATCGCTCTCTTACTAATGAAATACATACTTATATATGTGTGTGTGCTTCATAACCAACAGCCATCGCTCAAGGCTTTCATTCATTTTTATGCGAGACTCACAAACCGCTTTGAACAAGAAGCGAAAACTTAAATAGAAATCATTTTCGTTCCCAAGAACGAGAGTCGGAAACCACACCAATCGCTTTTGCCGTTAAGAGCGAAAAGGACGAAATAACATGACATTCAATACATCAGATTAAATACACACAAAGGAGAAGCATAAAAAGAGTATAAATGTGAAATCTGCACTACAAGCAGCAAACACAGCATAGCAGCGGCAGTAAAAAATTTGATTTTGATCTTTAAAAAAATAATTGAACATAGTTTAACATAACAAAAAACCCTAAACAATGCTTTAATGTAGGCCGGATCTTATAACACAGTTTCTGTTCGGATGTCCCCACAAACTATCGAGTATCATCGATTGCAAATTTGTTATCATGGCAGCAAGCCGATTTTCTAATTTGTACCCCCATAATCAAAATCCAAGGCGTATCCACGTCAAAAAACATCTTGCATTAACCCGTAAGTGACTAAGGTGGGTCCAGTAGGCCCACGAGCAGGATTAAATAAAAGCAAAATAGTAGAATAGCATAGAAAGTATGGATACTGATATCGTAATTTCTTCATTAAGGTCTTCTATTTCTAATACTAATAACATAGTACAAATGTTCGTACATAGATGGCGCTAGAATTATGTTAGAAGAAAAAGCACAGGTGAACGACTAAGGTGGGTCTTTCAGACCCACACAAAGAAATGTCAACAATGGAATTTTTTAAACGTTTACAAATGTCAATTAGCGCGTTGTTTTCATGAGGAACAGTTTATATTTATTGTTGATAGTAAAATTTCATTTGAAATCGTTTGTATTCTCCTGGAGAAAATCTTACCATCGATGAACAATTGGTACCATTTAGAGGTCGTTGTTCATTCAAACAATATTCCAAGCAAACCAGACAAATATGGTTTGAAATTGTTCTGGATATGCGATGCAAAAACATGGTATCCACTATATGCTGTACCATATTTAGGTCGAGAACGCTCTGGTTCAGCTAGAAGAACAGGTGTAGCAAGAGATACTGTTATTCAATTGAGTGAACGTTATAATCGAACGTGTCGAAATATAACTTTCGATAATTATTTCACTTCTTATGATCTAGCAAAAACTTTGAAAATGAATGGTCTAACTTGTGTTGGAACTGTACGAGCTAACAAGAGATTTCTTCCACCAGAATTTAAAAAAAAACGTTCACGAGAAGTGGGTTCAAATTTATTTGGTTTTAGAGAAACTATGACATTGTTATCTCACGTACCGAAAATCAACAAAGCTGTAACAATTTTATCAACTTTACATCATACAGCACGAGTAGAAGAAAATGGTAAAGCAGAGATAAATCTGTTCTACAATAGTACTAAAGGTGGTGTGGATGTGGTGGACGAGCTTTGCCATACCTATACAGTACAAAGAAAAACAAAACGCTGGTCTTTTGCATACTTTATGAATCTTATCAATATATCTGGTATTGCATCATTCGTTTTATGGAGAAATGTCAATCATATATCTGATAAACCAGTAGATAAAGATAGAAAACAGTTTCTTTCTGCATTATCGTATCAATTGACTTACGAACATATAAAACGACGTAGTTTGATTGGACTTCATCGAGCCCAACAGGAGTCCATTCAATCAATTATTCAACCAAGTCAAGCAGCTAAAGAAGGTACTTCAAGAGGTTCATCAACAGAACCACCAGCGAAGAGAGTAAAACAACGATGCTATATGTGTCCAAGTCATCCAGGTAGAAAAATAAAACAGGTTTGCGACATATGCAAACGTAATGTATGTAACGCACATGCACATGCAATTTTACACTGCAAAAATTGCAAAAAACAACCTATTATCAATTCCTCCGACTCAGAATAATTATCCATAATTCATAATTTTCATTTTTATCTTTTTATAATAATATATTTTTATATTTACAATCAATAAAATTCAATTTCAAATGAAGTTTTTCACTTTTTTAATTTATTTTCATATGTGGGTCCACCAGACCCACCTTAGTCACTTACGTAGCAAAAAGAGCTTAATCACTTGCGGGTTAAATCTTCGATAAAAGAAATGGGCATTTCTACACAGTGTTGTAAAAACAAGCATTTCAACAACCATAACGACAACATTTCGAGTCCACACGCTGTTGTTACCAGTTGGGCCAGTTTTATATGAGTGAGTGCGAATATTGGAATTGTGGTTTGAACGTGAGTAGAAGAAGCATCGTAGTCATAATTTCACCCATGGAAAAATTTTATTGCTGTTTAGTTGTGTTAGTGCATGCAGAACTTTTGGTCGTTCTTCAAGTTCGCCCAAGCGTACATCACTTGCAGAACCCCCTCCACTAGTCACTGACCAATCAGAACCCGATCCGCTGATGCAAGAATACATGTCTATAAATGCCCAATGAGTTGAAAAAGAAAACACATTGACCGTCAATACATAGAATCTCTCATTGACGGCTTGTAGTAGACCGTTCTATCCACCGTCAATTATTGAGTAACTTTTAAAGTGTTTTCATTGTTTTTTCGACAACGCGTGTAGAACCTAATGGCGTGGAGAAGGATTCAACGTGATTATGGTTGACGGTCAACATTTTTTTGTTTAACCGTTTGGATTTAGTATAAGAAAAAGCAAATTGTTTGGCATGTCGAATGTCAAATCTTAGTCTTTTTTTATAGTTCCAGCCAAAGCTTAGGGGAAGACCCTTTAATGCCGAAGCAGAGCTCAGGATCGCAAGGAGATATCGGTTTATGTTCTCCTTGAACTTCTGAAGGTTATAATCAGATGATAAATCATTCCAAAGTCATTCCAAAGTCTTGTTGTTCGCAGAATGAAGGAATTCCTAAACTTTACTGTACGAAAACGGGGAGGGTCAAGGAATAAGTCGTGCGAGCGTGCAGCTGCACGAGAGGGTCTAGGGAAAATATATCGTGGAGGAATAAGTTGGGAAATTTCTGTGGAACATTTCCCATCGAAATATCTATAGAAACCAACAAAGCGACGATGCTCGAGAGATGGTAATGAATCTGTCAAAGATTTGTCTCCGATCAGTTAGATCGCACGTTTTTGAATTGGGTCTAGCAGTAGCAGGACAGTTATTGTTGCTCCAGCCCAAATGTGCGAATTGTACTTAAGTCTCGGTCAAATGTAGGTCTTATAGATGCTGAGCATAACTCTTACACAGAAAATCAATTCACTTTCCCCTCTTCACCGGGCCAATGCATTTTGGCCTTAATATATACATATATATATTAGGGTGGATCGCGGCTCGAACAAAAAAAATAAATGTGGCAAAGCGGGGGTATGGAAAAGATGTGAATATATGTAAAAATGAAATTTGGAAAATTTCAGCTCGATCGGAGGTCATTTTCAGTTTCCGCTTTTCATTTGAAATTTTGAAAATCTGCCATTAAACTAAAAATTTCAACTTACACAAAAACCAAGGAGGATTTCCAAAAAAGCTTGAATTAAAAAAAAAAATATTAAAAAAATTAAAACAAAAAAAAAGTTTGAAAAAATTTATAATTACAAAATAAAATTTCAAAAAAAAAATAACCAAAATAAATTACAAAAAAAATAAATAAAACAAAAAAAAATTTAAAAACAAAAAGGATTTCGAATTACAAATGCCTCTACGCGGCGAAATCTGGGTGATCACAGCAAAAGTGATTAGCGAAAATTTGTAAAATAGAAATTCACCTAGCGCATACACACTGTTATGCCAAATTTTTAAACGAAAAGCGGAAACTGAAGATGACCTCCGATCGAGCTGAAACTTTCCACAATTTGTTTTTATATTAATTCACAACTTTTCCACCCCCCCCCCCGTTTCCGAAATCCGAGAAAAAAGAAAAGCGATCCACCCTAATATATATATATATCTAGGTTTTTGTGAGCTAGAAATATATTACGTAAATTGCATTTTTTTATTTTCCTGTCGGGATTTTGTGGGGGAAGGATGAAAGTAAGTTAACTCTTTTAAAGAGAATAAGTGGGTAGGTCTAACTAATTCCCAGTAGGTCTAACTAATTGCCAATGCATTATATTTGGAGTACCGAACGGAATTAAACATGCGGGGAGAAGTTGTGGTATGGAAAGGAAATATAAAAGGCTTTACGAAGAGAAATATTTGACTGATTCACTTCCAATTTTTAGTGTATTCCAAATTTCAAGGGGGCTTTGGATAAAACTGCGTGTATGGGGATGGGCGAGACAAGGGAAGTAATTTGTCTCAAATTTTCGCTAAATTTCCTTTTGACAAAAAAAAAGCGATTTGCGTCAAGCTTTTGCCAATTATTTTGCCACCACAATATCAAGACTTTTTATAAAAATTTCCCTCCCAAAATTTTGTTCATCTCAGTTCGCAGACACTCCTGTTAAATGCATCCTAGTTGTCTAATTAGTATCTAAGTGTATCGAAAAACAAATAATTTACCTTTCATTGAAAACTCCAGTACCCGTTTTTGCTTTGATTTTCGTCGTCTGTTTTTAAGAGTGTAGTGCCTGTTTTGCTTTCAACGCAAGGTCTCCAGATGATATTTCTCATTTCCAGATGGTATTCCTCGTCACCAGATGGTATTTGGAGTCCAGGATAACTGTCTGCATCCTCCTAAAAAAAATTAGTGGTTTTATCATCGAAACATGAAAAGTCATGCAAAACTTACAAGTCAAAACTCGTGCTTTTTTAAATAAATGATAACTGTATTACTAAGTCACTAATCCATTACCACATGTGTTTCGAATAGTCCACTTACATTTTCGAACTCAGATGAATAGTCCCCTTCGATAGCACTTGGTCACTATCTTTATATGTAGGCTCCCTAAGTGAAACTAGTGCGGGCCATAAAGGTACTCTAGAGGAAATCACGCAATTTTAGGCTAATGAATATCTGACTCCCAGTAATAAGTTGTCAAAATTTCTGTTTATTAGATAGAAGCTGCTTTGTAAAATTTTCTAATACTCGAGTTAAAATTCCGTAAATAGTTAAAAATGTCAAATAATGAAGAACTTATTGCCCAGTTCAAAGATATAACAGGCGTAACCGAAGAAAGGGCCAAATTCTATTTGGAGTCGTCGAATTGGACTTTGCAGGTATGATATTTGAGGTTATATTAAAATATTTGCAGTGTAATTGTGGAATTATTCACCTTTGAAAAAAGCTTGCACTTTCCAGTTTTTATGAGGGTGAACCCGAAAACGAAATAATGGATGTGACTGAAACTGCTGAACTGAGCGATGATGATGACGATAGGAAAGTCACAAATCAGTCGCCCAACGCTTCTACTGGTAGTGCATCGAAAGCGGCAGATACAGGATTCAAAAAATCTAATACTAGACCAAAGTGAGCTGCAATTAATTTCTTATTATGTTGAAATAAAACTATGTTTTCATGCCTTAGAGTAGCTACACTTCACAATATGGCCCGACCGTCGTCAGATGACGACGAAGAAGAAGGTCAAGCGTTTTATGCTGGCGGTTCGGAACGATCTGGACAACAAGTGCTAGGCCCTTCGAAGCGAAAAAACTTTAGGGATCAGCTAGCCGAAATGTTGCGCTTGGCCCATGAAAGTGGTGCGATTGAGACGCAAAGTCGGGAACCATCAACTTCGGGTCGTAGCAGTTTATACCAGGGCACTGGACTGCGCTTGGGTCAAACCGAGAGTGATCATCAAGTGGTTTCAGGAAGCGACAGACCGAGTCGACCTCACAACATTGAGCCTGTGGTTCTGAAACTCTGGAGTCAGGGTTTTTCAATTAATGACGGTGACTTACGTCCTTACGATGAGCCACAAAATAGAGAATTTTTTGAAAGTGTGATGAAAGGGTATTAGGTTTGAAACCTGTTTAAAAGCCACCGTTTTTTAAGCTGTAATGGTTACAGGCAAATTCCTAATGAGCTTCGTCAAATGGGTCACGTCTTAAGTGTTGATGTCGAGGACCATCGCCACGAAGACTATAAAAAACCAGTTACCAAAGTTAAAACTTTTAAGGGGTCTGGTCATACATTGGGAAGGTAAAATTACTTCATTATATTATCTTTTATTTGACTGCTGGATTAAAACTTTTTTTTAGTCCTGCTCCTGCAATTGAGCCTTCTATTCCGACAAACTCTACTGCAATTGAAGATAACACTGCAACATGGTATTTATTTTTTTGAAAATTTACTTTTTCATTTCTATATTTTTATACAGATATCTTGAATTTTTTTTTTTGGGAAAAGTGGTTCGAAACTTTTATTATTTAAAAATATCGACTAAAGTTCAGTTGAGCGCCAATGACGTCACATATTTTGGGTGTATAGGAGGGAGGGGAGGTAACCCCTACCCGAAAGAGGTATTTTTAGCCATCGCTTGCCCCCTCCAAACCCCCCAAAGTGTGTGAAATTTTTCTGGAGGGAGTAGGAAGGTGTGTGATACCCAGTGTTGCCGAAAGTTCAAGAGCAAAATTCCCTATGTGTAGGTACAACACGCATGATTTTTCCCTACTTAGAGGGCCATTTTCCTTACATTTTTCCCTACAGCAAAAACGATGAAATTTAAATTTTGGAATAGGAATGTACTATATTAACACGTTGACGGACAGTTGCGGCTATAGCCGTCAAGTTCAAGTTCACTATGTGACATGACGGCAATAGCCGTCCAATACGAAACGGTCGTTTTTAGACACTGCGGCTGTAGCAGCACAAATGTGCATTTACCAGCGTACAAGTAGAAGCCTAGTGTCAATTTTCGAATTTCACTTGTTTCTACTGTCGAATTTCACTTGTTCGAATTTCACTTGTTTCTACTGTCCGTCAACGTGTTAAAAAACATATTTAAAAAAAATAGAAATATAACAATAACAAAATTAATTCATTTATACAATGATAAAAAAAAATAAAGAGAATAATTCTGATTCTTATTTATAAACAAATGATTAAATAAACATAACAAAAGTTATAATTGCCAATCTGGCAATTATTGAAAACCCGTATGGTGAATTAAGTGAACGGCCCGCAATCCGCGCCACAGACAGACAGACGGACGAACGGACGGACATGGAAAATTCAATTTTTTTTATCATTCTAAACACACTGGTGTAATTCATTTTTGTGTGTGATGACGGGATCTTGGCGCTACAAACGGTAAGGCAAATTTAATATCTGTACCCCAGAGGTAAACTGTCGTAACTACCAAAACAGCGATTTTGGGGTTATTGTTGTAACTACATTGTGGGGACGTATATATTATATCAACTAATATTTTGTTTAAACAATGTCCTAAAATAAAATAAACTACAAAAGTTTCAATAATTACCGAAAATCATACACAATAAAAAGTTTGTAATTCCGAACTAAAAATGGCTCTCCTGTAAAATTTGCAAAATGTCAGTTACGACAGTTTACCTCTGGGGTACAGATATACCCTTTGGTTTCACCCTACGGGTATAAAAAATTGAATTTTGCATGAATTTTGAATATCTCAAAAACGGTACATCTTATCAAAAAAGTGCAAGAACAAAAATTATTTAGGATATGATTCTACATCAAACTCCCATACATCAAAATCCGATTGGAATAACTTTTAAAAAATTTTATTGAAAAGTTTGACTTCAAAGTGGAATTTTGATACAACTGTTCGCCGTTCACTTATACTTCGAACATTGCCATGTCACCATACGGGTTTTCAGTAATTGCCAGATTAGCAATTGTAGCTTTTGTTATGTTTATACCTGTATGGTGAAACCAAAGGGTATATTAACTTTGCCTTACCGTTTGTAGCGCCAAGATCCCGTCATCACACACAAAAATGAATTACACCAGTGTGTTTAGAATGATAAAAAAATTGAATTTTCCATGTCCGTCAGTCTGTCCGTCTGTCTGTCCGTCCGTCTGTGGCGCGGATTGCGGGCGCACGGATTGAGCTACAGACTTGAAATTTTGCGCAGATCCGTTTTTCGTAAAATGCGAGGCTAAGTTCGTTAATGGGCAAAAATGGACCATTAGGGGGGGTACCCCCCATACGAACGAAAACGGTTTTTGTGAATATCTCGAAAACGGTGCATCTTATCAAAAAAGTCCAAGAACAAAAGTTATTTAGGATATGATTCTACATAAAACTCCCATACATCAAAATCCGATTGGAATAAATTTTAAAAAATCTTATTGGAAAATTTGAATTTAAATGAAATTTTGATACGCCGTTCAATTAAATCACCATACGGGTTTTCAATAATTGCCAGATTGGCAATTATAGCTTTTGTTATGTTTTTTTGTAAATATTGGAATTTCCCTACAAATAGATGAATTTTGAGAAAACTTCCCTACGCTTAATTTTAGGTAAAATTTCCCTACGTTCGGCAAGACTGGTGATACCTCAGCTGAAAGGTAATGAAGATTAGATTTCAAAAATATATAGCATGATAGAGTCCTTACCTCACCATCGATTTATTCCCCACCGAGAAAGGGGAATTCATGAAGGAAGACGGATTTTTTTTTGCCAAAACTGCGCTCAGTGATAATATAATGGAAAGAATCACAGGAATATCGCAATCCGTTTTGTGACGTCATTGGCGCCAAAATATCTATTAAGGATAGTGTTGCCAATGACCAAAATCTGAATTCGGTCAAATCCGATCATTCAACGAATTTAGATTTAGGCCCCTATTGTGAGCTTCGTCAATCGATCGTTGACCGGAACGATCGAAAAATCAGTATTGCGATATCGATTTTATCGTTCGCGAACGATAAAATCGTTCAGTTGGGAACGATGATCTTTGTTGGATCGTCCGGTGAAGACGTCAAACACTAAAAAAATCACGATGAACCTTACGCAATACCAAATTGTTTTTCGATCGTTCCGGTCAACGATGATCGATCGATAACCGCAATAGGCCCCTTAGTTTTCTTGAATCCAGGGGCTCTATAGTCGAACACGATTCGATCAATCTTTTCCATGAATCCCAACTAACGGTGTTGAGGAACACGAATTCGTATTGAAAATATACGATCTAATTCGATTTTGTGTGCCGTAACACTTGAGTTATCGTATCTTACAGTAGCGTGCAGATAATTAGAAACGCTGTGGCGCCGTACCTTAGTTTTCACCATGTAACTGTAAATTGCATCAGCCGAGGAAAATTGGACTTGTAGTGGCCAGAGTGATTAATCGAAATGGCCGTCAATTGACACCAAATAACGGTGCAGATAATTAGAAACGCTCGAGTATTTCTATAAAAAATGGTATTTATTGTCATATAGATTGTACAATTTTCAAATATTGTGTTGGAAAACCGTTGTTATCAATAATGGCTAGGCACCTGCGGGGCATAAACTATTAGCTTTTCACAAATGCTTTGCGGAATAGATTCCGATGCGTCTTTCCAAAAAACTTGAGAAAAAATAAAACAAACTTGCAAAATTTCCAATTTTTTTGCAAGCTAACTTTCTTTTTAACAATTTACCACAAGTTCTCAATAGGATTGAGGTCCGGGCTACAAGAAGGCCAGCCCAATACAGTAGTAAAATGATCCTTAAACCACTTTTTAGTATAGCCTGCAGTGTGTTTCGGATCATTATCTTGCTGAAAGATCCAAGTTACAGCAAAAATATCATCAGCATATGGCAGTATTACGTTCTTTAAGATGGAGGTATACTGAATTTTATCCATTCGACCTTCAATATTATGTAAGGATCCAACCCGATACGACGACATAGCGCCCTATATCATGATAGAGCCTCCTCCATATTTTAGTGTCTGGCGAGTGTACCTTGGGTTCAATTCTTGGCATTTTGGTCTGCGTTCATTTATTTTCCCATCTGGAGATACTCTATTTATCTTCGTTTCGTCGGAAAATAACACGTTTTTCCATTCCCTGGCAGTCCAGCTGAGATGCCTTCTTGCAAATGTGATTCTTCGTTTGCGATTTTTCTTCGATACTAATGGCGTTTTCCTGGATATCCGTCCAAAAAGTCTCGCTTCACGCAAACGTCGTTTTACTGTATCTACGGATAGTCGGCTCTCGTTTTCTTCAAAAATTGCCACCCGAATTTCCCTAGCTATATTGAAAGGGAAATTTTTACTTTCACGCATAATTAATTGGTCTTCCATGTTTGAAGTTATT
This sequence comes from Chrysopilus asiliformis, assembly GCA_964034945.1. Taxonomy (NCBI): domain Eukaryota; kingdom Metazoa; phylum Arthropoda; class Insecta; order Diptera; family Rhagionidae; genus Chrysopilus; species Chrysopilus asiliformis. The sequence continues at coordinate 69,234,535 of OZ035961.1, read as the reverse complement.
CGTGCTTTCCGTTTCCGAGAAACTTTTTCTGTGGTCGCATTTTTTTTAAATGCTGGACAGCGTTGACAATCATCTTCTTGGAGCATTTTATAATCGTAGCTATGTCACTATACGATTTTCCCTCCTTCCACAAGTCCACAATCACTTTTCGAACTCCTAAGTCGCATGATTTGTTCTTGCCCATTGTTAAAAAATATTTATCTATAGGTAATAACACAGTATAAACAACATAAAATAAATATTTTTACCAATGTAAATAAGAACTTTGCACTTCAATAAACGCTTCCAAACTATATTCGTTTCTAATTATCTGCACGACCAATTTTGAACAAACTGCACTAATAAGCTCTCAGTTTCATAGAAGTACCGTTATTTGGTGTCAATTGACGGCCATTTCGATTAATCACTCTGGCCACTACAAGTCCACAGAAAATTTTCCTCGGCTGATGCAATTTACAGTTACATGGTGAAAATTAAGGAATGGCGCCACAGCGTTTCTAATTATCTGCACGCCACTGTAGGGGAGACTCGTCCTCGTTGTCACAAGTACTAGTTGTCACAATGGCTATATCTCTTAATTCAGAAATATTTTTGAAATCGGTTCTTCGGCAATTTCGAAGCGCACTCCACCACTACCAACCTCAGAAAGTGTCCTGGCGATCGACCTTATGTGTTACGTTTTTTAACTCAAAATCAAAAAATATCGTTAGCGAGTAAATTCTAATGGATTTATTGATTTTGTTTTTTTGTCATACATTTATATTAATATAGAAGTGTATTTTGATTGGTTTTTCTTAGGACATTGATGGACTTTAAACGTAATTTTGAGTGTTTAGGTTTTACCTTAAATGTTATAGGTGTAAATGGCTGTCAAAAATTATTTGTCTCTCGGTACTAGTTGTCACAGGGGCTATTTGTTTGTCTCAGGGGCTATTGCAGAGCAGGAAAATCTGCAGGGCAGAAAAATCTGAAGAATCTAAAACCCAAGAAACATAAGAAGCAGGAAAATAAAGGACTTGAGATATAGAAATGAGTAGTTAACAGCGATGAAGACGAAGACAACGAAGAACTACTGTGCGTGGTTTGTTATGAAACTTGATCAAGTAGCAAACCCAATGCAGGGTGCGTTGAGTGCATCAAATGCAGACTGTGGGCTTATGATAGATCTGCGGGGCAAAGTGTTTTTTTTTGTTACCCTAATTACGCCGGGAATGACCTGTGACAACGAGGACCGCACGTTGTGACAACCAACCCCAGCCTTGGGGTAAGTTGTCACAGTAGACTTAAATTTTTATTACATTATTTTCATGACGTTATTACTTGAAATTTTAAATAATTTGTACAATTAATGAACGACGAAAGCCCGAATATATGATTTATGCGTTTGACTTGGCAATTTAACTTCATTGTCTCCAGAAATAAGGATTTTTATGATTTTTGTGACAACTAGGACCAGTCTCTGTATTGTTTCCATTTCGGTCCAGAAACTTCTGGTCTCTTTCACTTCTTTATTTCAACTGCTTTACAATGATTCTGTTACAATGGCTTACTTTCTACAATACTACATCTTCCCCTTTAATTCAATTGACATTTTTTAATTTCATTTTCTTAAATTTTTATTCATTAAATTTAATTGCATGTAATTATATTAAAAATAAGTGAAAATTCAGATCGCATTGTACATATTTAAATATTCTAGATTCCATTATTTTAGTTTCAAATATGCAGTGAAATCAAACCTTTATCATTTACATAGTTAATTTCTTTTTCTTATAAAAAATGAGTTTCTTCTTAAATTTCTACGTCCATCTACTTCTAGCCAATAAGATCTTGGTTTGCTGTCTTTTTCAATAATCTTAGCTGGTACCCAAATGTCTTTATCCCTTAACCATATCTTCTCTCCCTTTTCAAATTCATTTCCCTGTTTAGTAGTTCTGTCATAATATTTTTTATTTTTTAAATTGTTGTTTTTTAAAGTCGGGATTATTTTATCGCTATTTTGATGTGTAAAAAATTTGTTTTTCCCAGGTACTAATGATTTGGTTTTACGACCCATTAATAATTCTACCGGTGAAAGATGTGAATTTTTGATGGGAGTATTTCTATACTCCAGGAGAGCTAACCATAAACTACTTTTTGTTTCACAACATTTAGTTATCATTCTTTTGGCAATTTGAACCATTCTTTCCGCAAATCCATTGGATTGTGGATAATGTGGTGAACTATTAATTATTTCAAATTCATAACTTTCTGAAAACTTTTTGAAACTAAAAGAATTGAAAGGCATGTTATCCGTTACTATTTGATTTGGTATACCATGAATTGAAAATGTTACCTCTAATTTTTTTATTATTGTTTCAGCTGTCTTACTTTTATTTAAAGGGATAATGTCTAAATATTTTGAAAAGTAATCTCCTACTATAAGATAATTATTACCGTTTACTTCTGCAATATCCATACCTAATTTTTTATACGGCCCATTTGGAATTTCATGGCTTAAAAGTGGTTCCTTGATGTTTGCGTTACTATATTTTTGAAATACAGTACAATTTGTGACAATTTTTTCAATTTCTTCATTTAAGTTTGGCCAAAAAACAAGTGTTCTAGCTCTTTGTTTCGTCTTTTCGACACCTAAATGCGATTTGTGTAATGCCTCTAACACAGATGTCCTTAAGCTTTTGGGAACAAAAATTCTATCACTAAAGAATATTAAGTTATCTTCCAGAAATATTTCTGATCTAAACTTCCAAAAATATTTTATTTCTTCAGGGACATTTTGTTTTTTAGTAGGCCAACCATTTTTCACCATTTCTATTAATAAATTCAACATTCTGTCATTTTTAGTTTCTGTCTGATATAATTTTTTTTTCTCATCTGTCATGTTGATACTATGTATTATCTCATTTAAACCTTTTGCTTCTTCATTTTCGTTATTTTCTTTTTTAAAATTTCTTGATAATAAGTCTGCTATGTACATAAATTTTCCTGGTAAGTAGTTAAACCTTAAGTTATATTTTTCTAACTTCAATTTCATTCTTTGCAGTCTACTGGAAGGTATCTTATGATATTCTTTTGCCATAATGCCAATTAATGGCTTATGATCTGTTATGATTTCTACTTGTCTAGCATATATTAAGTGGTGAAACTTTCTACAAGCGAATACTACTGCTAGAAATTCTTGCTCAATTTGTGGATAATTTTTTTCGGTTTCTGTTAAACTACGCGAGGCGAAACACACGGGTCTTCCCTTTTGCATTAAGCAACATCCTAGTCCATTTTTTGATGCATCTGTTTGAAGCGAAATTTTATCTATGAAGTTAAACGGCTTTAGCTTCGGAGCATTAATAATCATCGTTTTAATTTTGCTTAAACATTGTTCATGTGGCTCTATCCAATTAAATTCTACATCATTTTTTAATAATAAGCGCAAAGGAGTGGTAACCTCTGCTAGATTAGGTAGGTAATCCCTCATATAGTTTATAAATCCCAATAATTTCTGTAATTCCTTTTTGTTTTTTGGTGAACCTAAATCCTCTATTGCTTGCATTCTATTTTTGTCAACTTCAATACCATCAACAGAAATTTTGTGCTCTAAAAAGAATACTTCAGATTTTTTGTATTGTAATTTTTGTTGATTAAATTTAACATTATTCTCACGTGCCCTTTTCAAAACCAATTCTACAGTTCTATTATGTTCTTCTTCATTTTGCGTTGCTATCAGAATATCATCAATATAAATTATTACATTTGCAATATCTCCAAATATTTTCTCATTGGCCTTTTGAAATATTTGTGATGCTATTTTTAATCCAAAGGGTAGTTTGCAGAATCTATAAATCCCAAAAGGCGTGCTAAATGCACATAAATTTTTTGATTTGTCATCTAATTCAATTTGATAAAATCCTTCCTTCAGATCAATTACTGTGAATAATCTCTTATTAGCTAATTTAGGTTTTATCTGTTCAAAACTAGGTATCTCATAATAATATTCTTTAATTGCTGTATTAAGATCTTTCGGATCTAGACATATCCTGATTTTTTTGTTAGGCTTTTCTACTATTACAATATTTGACACCCAATCACTTTGCCCTTCTACTTTCTCAATCACACCTTTTTTGCTTAATAGGTCTAATTCTTCTTTAAGAAGTATTTTTATTCCTTGAGGAATTCTTCTTGGAGGTTTAGCCACCGGACATATATTTTCCTTTACTTCGACTTTAAAGTTCTGAATAAAGCACCCTTGTCCTTTAAATAAATCTTTGTTTTTTTTTTTGCAATAAATATTGTTTCTGTTTCTTTTATGTTATTAATTCGTTCAATTAATTCTAACTCTATACAACCTTTTAAACCAAGGATTGGAATGCTGTTTTCATCATCTATTAGATAAAATTTTTGTACCCCACACTTGTTTCCTACTACCACTTCAAGTTTTGTTTGCCCTAGTATTTCTATCTCTGTCCCATTATAAGCCTCTAATTTAGTATTGTTTTTTGTTATTTTTAACTTTTCAGGGTTCGAGATATACTTAATGGGTAAGACATTGGCTTCAGCTCCTGTATCTAATTTAAACTCTATTATTTCAGAATTGATTTTTATTTTTTCAAACCATGATTTACTGACATTTTACTGTTTCCTGCTTTATAGTTATTGTTGTTACTGTATTTTCTGCTACTGCCAATGAAATCAACTGATTCCTGCTCCCCTTATTGCGTCCATATGTTTATTCGCTGCTTCTGCTGCTCTTGCTAATTGTATTGCCTTTTCCGCTGTTAAAGATTCCGTCTCTATCATTTTCTTCTGTAGGCGATGATAAAAGCCAGAACAATCCTGTCCCTTAGCATTCGATCTTCATCGGGAAATTGACACTTTTTTATCTGTTTTTTTCAGGTCCATGAGAAAAATGTCGAAAGGTTCACTTGGTTTTTGATTCCTTGTGTAGAATAGAAAACTCTCATATACTTCATTTGTCCTTGGGTTGCAAAACTCTTCGAACGCTTTGATGACAGAGTCATATTTGGTCCTCTCTTCTTGTGTTAGTTTGAATGTATTAAATTGCTCGGTCGCCTTTGGTCCAGCGGTATTTAGAAAAACTGCTATCCGCACCGGTTCTTCTTTTTTAGCTCAATCGCTGTGGCAAAGATTTCAAAATTCTGTCGGAAAACTCGCCAATTTTCTGCAATATTTCCATTTTCCAGGTTTAGTTCTTCAATTTTTCACATGTACTCCATATTTTTATATATAAATCACTTTCGTCTTAGGAGGCCGACCACGTTTGCGCACACTTGTATCTAACAAATGTTTTTGAACTTCTTTTTTTATTCGTCCCATGCAAAAACTCTTTAACTTTTGTTTTATTTTAAAATTGCGCTTTAACTTTTTCTTTACTTAAAAATTTTAGCCGACTGCGCCATGTATTGTTTCCATTTCGGTCCAGAAACATCTGGTCTCCTTCACTTCTTTATTTCAACTGCTTTACAATGATTCTGTTACAATGGCTTACTTTCTACAATACTACAGTCTCCCCTATATGAAACTCAACAAAAAAACACTTTTCAAAAATCTAAGTACGATGTAACAAGTAGTATTATTTCTTGTCGAATTATGTGAACAAAACTTTTAAAAAAAATAATTAAGTGATTTCATCTTTATTTTAAAAAAATATAATATTTTTTATGTGTTTTCCCAAGTTACATTCTTCAGCGTATCAATGCTACAATGCCACAATCTCGTTTTTAAGGGCATACTGGATAATATCGTTCCATCGGCGTATTCATCGAGATTAACCTCTTGCTGCGAGATAGATGGGCGGTCATCATCATATGTCAACGATACTCTTGACATATGATGATGACCGCCCATTTATCTCGCAGCAAGATGTTAACCTCGATATGTCAATGATACTCTTGAGCTCGCTTTCCAGGAGTCTTGCCCCAGCAGAAGGGTACCAAAACGACGCTACCCTGTATGGTGTAATCAGGAAATCGCGGAGAAAATAGCAGCAACCCACACGTTGCATAACATGGCAAAACTCGGTGATACCATCGAGGAATGGGACGCCCACAAGCGCAGCTTGAAAGAGCTAAAGCATCTGATGAGGAGGTCCAAGAGGGATTCCTGGAGAACCTTCTGATCTCCAGACTGAGGAGAGTTATTTTCAAGGAACCTGCAGTGTTGGGCTCACTCAAACCCAGCGACAACTATTGGACAGAGTCGAATGAAGAGGCACTGAATCTAGTGGTGATCACTCACTTCCCTGACGATGTTACAGGTAATAGTTCGTCACCCACCGAAGTAACTGCCCAAGGCACTGGTGCAGGGTAAATTGGGCGAACAGCCTATTTGACCCTTTTAAAACACCGGGTCAACATGTTTCAAAGTTTAAACAACGCCATTCTCAACTGGCTCGTTATGATCTGCAGAAGCTCTTTAGCTTACGCGACATGCCAAGAGTATGGAGAGAGGTTAGAGTGATATTCTATAACCCAAACGCCAGCCACATTAGTGTGAAAGAGTTCTGACCGATAAGGCGATAACTGGAGGGTTAAGTCGCCTGGGCGTAGAACCATTTTTAGTTGAGTGGATTGGTGCGATCCCTGCAGAACAGGGAATGGATAAAATCAGGGGCAACTACCACCCGGGCCACTCCTCAAGAAGGGGTTTTGTCACCTCTTCTTTGACTTTTGGTGGTGCACGAGATCCTCATAGCATTGAAAATAGCTGGATGCGAACCAGTTGCATATGCAGATGACGTCTGTCTAATGTGTCGTGGGATATCCCCGCAGACATAAAGCGATCTCATTGAAGAGATAAACAGATGGGCGAACTCGTGCGGGTGGAGTGTCAACCCGCAAAAAGCAACTCGTGCTTTTTACCAACAGAAGGAAAATCCCTTCCTCCCGACCTCCAAGGCTGAACTAGACAGAGCTCAGCCTGTGTTCTCGATTCGAAGCTTAACTGGAAGTTAAACATCGAGAAGAGAAGGAATAAAGCAAACAAAGCATTATACGCGTGCAATAGAATGTTTGCCAGTAAATGGGGATTCAAACCTAAGCGGGTACAATGGCTATATACGGGAATAGTCAGACCTTGACGGGTCATTGGTGTAGTGGCCGGCAGTAATTTGGCGATTTTAAGAAAGGTTCAGAGGGTGACTTGTATCGGAGTTACCGGGGCAGTACGGTCGACTCCGACAGCTGTATAGCGATTTTGGTACAAAATGTGATAATTTTCCTGTGAGTTTTTCCGTAATAAATGAAATGGGAAGTTTTTATACCCAGACCCAAGGAAACACTTTTGGTGCGAAAATAACTAATAAACAATTTAATTCGATTTTCAGCTTTCGAATTGACTAGTTTAAATTTTAACTTAATAAATATAACTTAGTTGACATTTTAATTATGTTCAACACAACTGAATCGAAAAGTTTAAAACCAATATAAATTTTTCGTTTTTCTGTGTAAAAGCACAACGACGAGGCTCTACCTAAAAGGGTTCGGACGAGTGTTTACGTGAATACATATACAGTAGAATCCCGATAATTCGTACCCCGATAATTCGTATATCCCGCTAATTCGTATGAATTTGCTGGTCCCTTGAAAAAAATCCCGATAATTCGTACCCCGATAATTCGTATATCCCGCTAATTCGTACGAATTTGCTGGTCCCTTGAAATACGAATTATCGGGATTCTACTGTAATTGTGTTAAACACCTAGGACAGTATCAAGTTTTAAATCGTTAGCGAGATGTCACACTGGCGCATCAGCTCCTGCAGCTGACTGATCCCGACATCATGTCGCGCAGCTGCTGGAACTGATTCGATCAGTTGACATGGGACACTGAACTGGGATCAGCTGACCTCAAACGTCAAAATGTCGGACTCGGAGGAAGAACCTCTCCTTATTTCTCTGCTAAAAAAACTGAATATGTGCAATCGTACAAGCATCCCCCTTTTCCTACAGCTTGTACGATTGCTGTGTTTAATTTCTCCTCTTCGATGGACATCGTATTTATTTTCACTTGTTCAAAAGTTTATTAGTTAAACAGACTTGTCAAAATTTTAAGGTAGAACTAGAAACATACGTCCTGCGCTTCTGCGAAACATCACTTCCTGTCCATTTCATCTCCTGCAAGGCGGTGATATCGGTAAATGAAACAGAGGTGGATGTGCTTGCGCATATGGAGCTTTAGCCAGATCAAATTAAATTCTGGATTAGCTCTAAATACTGGTTCTAGATGATATCCGTTTACCTGAAATTGACCAGGGTCGCAGTCACGGCCAACTTTGGTCTCACTTAAAGCCAGTACCTCTGGTTTTTTTAGGGTTAAATGTATGTAAACAGACAAATGGTTTTCCCTAATTCCGCGAACATTGCAAAAATCAAATTTAGAATTTTTAATTGCCCGCATCGACCCAACAAAGAACACAAAACGACAACACGGACACAAACAATAGTCAAGTCGAGCCTACGAGGATACAGTGGGAAATTAGTAAAATAGCAATTGGTACAAAAAACAATAAATATAAATTTGAAATTTCGCGCCATTTCACTGATTGTGTACTAAAGAGATTGTAAAGACTTGTTTGGCAATGTCATCGATTTGACAGTTGTAGTTTGTTTATCATCGAATGCCATTGAAGTATTGATAGTGAATGTTTCTTGCACCTGCTCGATCTCAAGAATTCATTCGAGACATCTAAAAGTAGTATCCATGTCAAAAACGATTATGTGGTTTTAGAGTTCGGGAATTTAAAATATTTTAAGTTTTTTGCTTTCCTTAATTCATTTCCACTTGATTCTACAACATTGGGTATATAACCATGTTCTATGTAAGTATATTTTTCTATGGTTAAAGGAGGCCCTTCATTAACATGATTTTTCGCAACTGCAAAAAAGAGAGACAAATTTATGTGAAGATACCTTGGCGAGAGAGGGAGAATAGAATCAATGCAAAATATTTATCGGCAACTGCAAAAATAATTTCACCTTATGATTTTATAGCAATTATATGGTTACAGCTGTTTCCTCTTAAACTTACACCCCGATTATTTAAGACTCGTGAATCGACGAATTTCACTTCATTTGGTTATCGGGATTATGTAAAAAAAACCCAATCATGTTAGCCTTTTTTTGCGAAATTTGTCGCAAAAAGTGACATTTCAAGTCGGCTGCTATTTTGTGATCGACAGCGGTAATTGATGGATGGAAAATGTATGGAAAATCAACGAGGGTGTTTATTATTACTATTCTTTCAATTGTAACATTTGATAATCACAAATTTTAGCTATAAAATTACTAATGTAAAACAATTTGAAACCGCAACGTCCCCGCAAATTTTAAAATGGGAAGAACAGAAGTGGATCGCATAGTGGAGGGAAGGTTTTGGCTTAGGAGCTCCAGAACCCAACTAAAAGCCGTTTTATTAACGCGAAAAATTTTTACAAACCTGAAAAAAACATAACAATAATTTTACATAGTAAAATAAAAAATGTGTTACAATTCTTCCGGCAATTCCAGAGGATTGGAATTGTCTCTCAAGTTTCGCCTGATTTGTCGGCAATCTGTATCCGAAACTTCGTCATCCGATTCGAACATTTCCAGGGAGCTCATTTTTCTTCTATAAATAAACTTAACTGACGCTTGAAATACGTTTTTCTAATTAGTATTCGCAAACAAAATACTCAAAACTTTAAAATTTGAAACTTCAAAAGTTAATTTTGAAGTTTATCCACAAAAGTATATTGAGTCGTATAGCTAGTGCATACGCAACGAAATAGGTTCCCGTGAGCTTTGTGCTGCGGTGAGATTTGTAACCTTCATTGCAGTGATGCCATATAAGTTTCGCACTATTTCACGAATCGGTCATGAGTCTAAGATAATTAAAAATTTCACTTTCAGTGAAATGAAATAAAATGCGTCGTTTTTAGTGAATGGTCTAAGATAATCGGGGTGACAGTTGCGATTTCGACTGGAAACACACACTGTCACTGTAAGCGAATAGTAAGCATGGACACATTATCGTGCGTCGGTTGAAAATTATGCTGTTCTAAAGCTTTATTGATATGCCAACTGGAAGAATTTAGAGTTTATAGTTCTATAAAAGTCTATTTTGCTCTAGTTTATTACTTTTAATTTGTTTTATGCTTCTTCTTGTTCTTTGAGAAGTACTCGACTTGTATAGATACTCGAGATCTCGAAAATACCTTGCTCTACTCTGTGACAGAGCTTGCTCTGAATCTCCCAGTCGAATTCGCCATACGTCTTTCAGTATTTTATAACAGCTATTTTAATACCAAATATGAATA
>OZ035961.1:69104230-69221730 GCA_964034945.1 Chrysopilus asiliformis | reverse complement strand
TGACAGACAGACTGACAGACAGACTGACAGACAGACTGACAGACAGACTGACAGACAGACTGACAGACAGACTGACTGACAGACTGACTGACAGACTGACTGACAGACTGACTGACAGACAGACAGACAGACAGACAGACTGACAGAAAGAAATTTTTTTAATATGACTCCAATCGACTCGAAATGTTTTTTAGGCAAAATTAAGAGGTCGACATTTTTCATGAATACAATACTTTATTATACTCCGTAGAAGAAAGTAAAAATTACAATGGGAAGATAAAAAAAATATATACCACTGCTTCAGTCAATGTCCAAATGCTAACTGAGCTAATAAAAACCTTTCGCATACACGGCCCTTAGAACTCAGCAAAGTTTCATTATATCGCGATAAAAAAAAGTTACCCTGTCATACGATTCGCGATGAAAAGTCGTTTTGGAAAGACTAGTGTTGCAGAATTATATCCGAGAGGTAATTTAATTGGGAGCTTTGAAACTGAGAAACAAATACAACCGCATTTCATATCGCTATCACAAACATATTTAAGGATAACGAATTTCGTTAGTGACGAACTTCGTTATGTCTGCAAGAATCAAGCGGCAGAAAAAATGAACACCGGTAAACGATCGATATCTTCGATCATGTGGTGTCGGAAATACAAATAGTTTGTCAGTTTTCCGTTTTCCCCGAGACCCAGAAAGGTAAAATTTAACTTATTTTAAATCTTTTAATTATTGCAAGAATGGAAAATGGGAAAAATATCAAAACCGAAATTTACGCGACACGTCTCTATTAAATAAAAACAACTAAAAAAGACAATTTGCAGCATTGCCAATTCTGGTGTGGTTGTTGTTATTATATTTGAGAGACTGTTTTGAACTGAATTTCTAGTTTTTTTATATTCAAACGAACATAATGTACAACTTATTTTAGAACTGTGTTTAATTTCTAAGAATAAAATACATTTCTCATCTAGCTCATCTGGTAACGTCCTTGCGTCACTTATGTTATACACTATATTTCTTTCGTTGCTTCATATTTATTAGATTCCTTTGTGGTCATATTACTTGTTCATTCCTTGCAAACCCAAAATTTCAAATTTTTCTAACCAATTAGAATACCAAGCTCTCGGTATTTCTGGGTTATTCGTTTTCGGTTTCATGGGTTTTCTTCTCATTTAATGTATGCATACTTAGCGCACAAATGCAAAAAATGACATAACCAGTCTGCAAAAATATGTTTTTATTCAACTTTTTGAATCTGGTGGGCAGATCTTTTATATATTGCTCTCATATCGGTCTTTTAAAATTTTCTAGCACACGAAAATGCGTTTTTACCAAATTTGTTTAGAGAGGGAGGGTCTTTGTCTTGATACGGTTCTGGCGTGCTGAATTTCTTAAATTTTATCGAGAATATCAATTTATATATTTCAAAGTTATAAAACAATATATCTATTACAGGCTGTTATCTAGAATTAGAGGGTTAGTTTGCTGTTTAGAATTTCCTCATGATTGGTAAATTGCTATCTTGCTGTCTTGCGCAGTTTTCTTAATATAAAAATATCGATATCGGCTAATGTAACGAATGAAACTTTTCTCTCTCGTCAGAATTTTTTAAATTTTTTCGCCTAATTGCAAAGATATCGGTTTTACCCATGTGTTATACAGAATTGTTCGTTATATAAAATAGTCGGTATTTGGAACGTTCGTTATATAGAGTCGTCAATGTTTAAAATCGCATAAAAATACGAACTTTCGTCATATAGGAAAGTCGCTTTACTAGACCTTAATTGTAATTAGAAATGCAGTGCAGTGGAAACAATCATGTCAAGCTTGATTCTGGATCATGATTACAACCCAATACATCCTTTATTTCAATGACAATTTTTTTATGATTTGATGGATATAAACATGCACCAATATTGCTCCTCGCGAAGTTCAACCTTAATATCTTATAATATCCGATAACTTGGATTTTTCACTTTCCCTTTCATATTCGACTTATCCAGGTGCAACAGTATATGTAAAGAACTTATGTCAAATTAAAAAAAAAACGAAAAATATTCAGTCTTTTGTTTACAAATTTATACATTTTCCACAGCCCTGCGGACAAAATTGTAGTGGATACCACAGCACCTACTACGATGATACAAATTCGATTATCAGATGGATCTCGACTTTCAGCTCAGTTCAATCACTCGCATACTATCGATGATATTCGTAACTATATTATATCGTAAGTATTCGTATTCATCATACAATATTTTAAATTTATTACTTAAAAAATGTTATTCTTTTATTATTAAGGACTAGGCCACAGTATGAAAATCAAAATTTTGTTCTTGTTTCTGCTTTTCCTACAAAAGAACTAGCCGATGGATCACAAACTATTGAAAGGGCAGGACTCTTAAACGCGTCAATTATGCAGCGTCTAAAATAGTTTTTTATAAACACATCTTTTTTTTAATGCTCGTCTAAATAATCTTATATATCATCAAAAGGCGTCAGCAAAGTACATATAACAATAACCTTGAATTAGCTTTGAAGGAATAGAATTTTTTTTTGTTGCTTCAACATGAATTTTATTTTTCGTTTAAATAATGTAATGAATTAAGTAAAATAAAGAAATTTCATTAATTGCTATTAGTAGTCGTTTTTTATCGAGCTTGGGTAACAGCGGACTGTTCACGGTCACACGGTGAAAATGTAGGTTGATTTTTTCAACTTTTTTCGATCTTTTTAAGGAGGTGTGGTAATGTGCAGTGTTGCGGCCAGATAATAATTTTTTTTATATAGATAAGGTAAAGATAAATGCTCGTAACGTTTATCTAGATAAGATAATAGATAATGAAATTTTGAAAGATAACACGGGAACAAAATTTTTTTTTTCCAATTTTATGGAGTCAATTTAGATACATATGATTATGAAGTACTCAACCTATTAATTACTTAGTTTGAATTGACTCTGGTTCTCATGATAACCCGTTCTATCAAAAATACACGTTTTTTTACTAATCCCCTCACATAGATAGACTTTGAGATGAGACTTTTCATAGATAGCTCAAAAAAAAAGTATGAAATGTGTGTTGCTGCATAACGAAAATAAATTAGGTTTGATATCGATAGGTCATTCAAGTAAACTTAAGGAAGAATATCAAAATATTAAACTTGTTTTAGAGAAAATTTCATTTAATTAACATCAATGGTCAGTGTGTGTAGATTTAAAAATGGTAAATTTTTTATTGGGTCAGCATTTGCACGGTCATTTAGATAAATTTCCGGAAAACCTGGGTGATTATAACGAAGAACAAGGGGAACGATTCCACCAGGGCATCAAGATTATGGAAGAAAGATATCAAGCCCGGTGGGATCGCCATATAATGGCAGACTACTGCTGGAACTTACAAAAAGACTGTCCGGACCAAAAATACCATAGAAAATCCCATACAAAATGTTTGTCTTAACTCCTGTTGATATGTTTTTATACCCGTATGGTGAAACCAAAGGGTATATTAACTTTGCCTTGCCGTTTGTAACGCCAAGATCCCGTCATCACACACAAAAATGAATTACACCAGTGTATTTAGAATGATAAAAATAATTAATTTCTGCATGTCCGTCCGTCCGTCCGTCTGTCTGTCCGTCCGTCCGTCTGTCCGTCCGTCTGTCCGTCTGTGGCGCGGATTGCGGGCGCACGGATTGAGCTAGAGACTTGAAATTTTGCACAGATCCGTTTTTTGTAAAATGCGAGGCTAAGTTCGTTAATGGGCAAAAATGGACCATTAGGGGGGGTACCCCCCATACGAACGAAAAGGTTTTTTGCGAATATCTCAAAAACGGTGCATCTCATCAAAAAAGTCCAAGAACAAAGGTTATTTAGGATATGAGTCTACATAAAACTCCCATACATCAAAATCCGATTGGAATAAATTTTAAAAAAATCCTTTTGGAAAGTTTGAGTTCAAAGTGGAATTTTGGTACAACTGTTCGAATTTTGATACGAATATCACCATACGGGTCTCCAATGATTGCCAGATTGGCAATTATAGCTTTTGTTATGTTTGTTTTTTGTGATTAATTTTATTATTCTTTGTATCATTTATAGGACTTTGTTCATTTGAAGTCATTTGATAAGTTTAAAATAAACGTTTTAAATGACACTTCGCTTGTCTTGCCCATAAACAAAAACAGCCAAGTGTAAAACGGTTCTTAAAAAAAGTTCTTAGTGTTTCATAAGTATGCAGAAAACAATTTCGTTTCAGCATTTTTTCAGATTTAGTTTTTAATTTTCGTTGGTAACGATTATCTCTAGGTAAATAGGATTTTCCTTTATCTAGATAAGATAAAGATAACATTTTTTTTAATCTAGATTATTATCTAGATAAATTGTATCTAGATACCCGCAACAGTGGTAATGTGTAATAAAACTGTCTACCGGACGGACGCATGACGGACGCATCGACGTACGATTCAGGTTCTAGCTTTATGATGTTCCCACATAGTAATTATTTTAAAGTCAACATTATATGAAGTAGAGAGCCTATAACCTAGAGAGTGGCCATGCTACCTTTATAGACTGTGCCACTGATGACAATTATTACCGCCAGACGAAAAAAATATTGAAAATTATAATTTTATTTTATTTAATCTAACAAAAATTACATTAGAAACTACCCGACATGTGCCTGATATCAGCTACATTTAGGTCAGTTCAAAAAAGTCAGCTTTGTGTCCCAGACATGCAGCTGCACATTTTTTGCAGTGTGCCATTGGATTACATGTGCAACTGATATCGAGATCTGTCAGCCGCAGCAGCTGATGGCCAGTGGGACATCTCGCTAAGTCGATAGCGCTGAGCTGATTTTGACGATATGTCGTTGAAATTTTATTGGTCTTGCGAGTAACATAGGCTAAATGAAGTCCTAAGAAATACCAAATGGCGGACGCTGGACGCAATTTTGTCTTCACCGTGCCATAATAAGAATTATATTGATAGGTGTAAAATTGAAGGTCTTAGGAAAATACTCATAAATATCTACAAAGTATTTCAAAAACTCGAAATGGGTGTCAAATGAAAAATTTTAAGACTCATAAATATGTGCAAAATATTTCAAAAAAAAAAATCAAAATAACAGACGTCGGGCGTTAATTTGTCTCAATTATACCAATATCCTATAGAAAGAGAAATACAGCCCTGGAGAACTTATTAAACTTAAAGCGGCCCTACACGTTCAATCTGGCAGTCAATCATGCTGTCACAGCAAAAAGCTTAATCATGCACGCAAGCATCAGTTAATTCGAAACAGCCAAACCGACAGCACACAGCACAAATATCAATTAAAAAAATTTTTGTCCTTATATTTTTCGCTTTTCGTGATCCAAAACTCACTTCTTTGTATATATAACTCGAAAAAGATCCCCAAAAAACTCTGTCTTTTAGATGAGACATCTTTTCACTACTAAAAATTACGCTGAAATGACGAATTGATTGACAGCTTCGCCATACACGTTCAAGCATGCTGTCATTCACAATATCAAATTGATTTTGATATTGGCCAGCATGCTGGCAATCATGAATTTTTGCATGACAGCATCACCATAGACGTTCAAAATGCTGTCACAGCATGCGATGATTGACTGCAAGATTGAACGTGTAGGGCCGCTTAAGAAAAACTTGATCCAAGTTGAACGCCACAAAATCATAGAAAGAACTGATTGGAAAGGAAAAGCACACATGAGTGCGGGCGAAAAGAAAAATCAAAAGACCATAAACAGCTGCTATGTCGCTGGAGCAGTGTTGGGCAAAATTCAATTTGATTAATGGTTTGAAACTAATGATCAGAGAAGATAATTATAAGCACGTACATATAGCTTGCTTATTTTGCATATTTTGGCCTATCGTGCATATTTATTTTGATCGAGCATATTTTTTTGATTTCTCGTGATATTTTTCTTTATATCGCCTTTGAACTTGCTAACAAGATGGAAGTGTTGTTCGCATCACTACATAAACTATACAGCACAAAGAATACTGTATACAGCCATTACAATTTGCATTGAAAAGTTTTTGACAGCTGAGTTTGTTTTCCTCCAGCGCCACACATACCATGCACTCATTGCCGAATTATACAAGGTCTGTTTGGCAGCTCAGTTGCTTCTGGCTCTGACGTCATCGGCAAGAAATTCTTATAAGACTGACACCGCGTCTTGACCTGGGATTTTTCATCGCAGAGATTTTTGATTGACCAATCAGAGCTCGAGTTGACGGAGGGGAAAAATCGCAGAGAGAAATTTCTTGAAATCTTGCAATAGCAAAATTTCTTGGAATTTCACAATTCAAGATGGCGGAATCCAATTTCTCCCGACAAGTAATTGCAAAAATAACTAATTTTTACAAAATACGACACAAAAAGCTTTGGAAGAGAATATATAACATTAAGGGGTTTTTCTTTTCGTCTGTTCTTCTGTTTCAGCCTTTTCAATTTCACGTATTGCATTAATTACGAGAGCGGCGACTGGGTGTTTTTTTCATTGCCAATTTGAAAAATAAAATTTCAAGAGATTTTCGGCCCAGATGTCAAAAAAATCTCATTGCGGTGAGATATTTCTTCGGATGAAAAATTGTTAATCAAGACGCGGTGTGACACCGCGTCTTGATTTGGGATTTTTCATCGCAGAGATTTTTGATTGACCAATCAGAGCTCGAGTTGACGGCGATAAAAAATCCCAGAGATAAATTTCAAGAAATCTTGCAATTGCAAAATTTCTTGGAATTTCTCAATTCAAGATGGCGGAATCTAAATTCTCCCGACAAGTAGTTGCGAAAATAACTAATTTTTAGAGGTTTTTCTTTTCGTCTGTTCTTCTGTTTCAGCCTTTTCAATTTCACGTATTGCACTATTTGCGAGAGCGGCGACTATGTGTTTTCTTTTCATCGCAATTTTGAGTACTAAATTTCAAGAGATTTTCGGCCCAGCTGTCAAAAAAATCTCCTTGCGGTGAGATATTTCTTGGGATGAAAAATTGTTAATCAAGACGCGGTGTGAATGGGAATTTTCCCTAATTCTCAAATCTAGCTAACATCTAGCTAAACAACTCCGTACGCACAATCAACATTACAAAGAATTTCTTGCCGATGACGTAGCAAAATGGTGGCTGTCAAAAAATAACCAGCAGACCTGTATAATTCGGCCATGCCATGCACCATTCAAACAAAGATACAAAATCTTACTCCAGATGAGCTGGCGATGTTCAAATATTGTCATGTCACGTCAGCTGATGTCGAACGATCATTTTCTGCTTACGGCACATTTTTGACAGAAAGACGTAGACATTTTTTATTCGAAAATCTTAAGCAAGATGGTTGTTCATTGTAACCGTTACTGCAATGATGAATAAAGGTGTTACTTGTGCTTGTTTTGGTTTGTTTAGCTTTTTTTCGTGCATATTTTTCGAACATATTTGGCCATTTTTTCATGCTTTTTTAAGCGCTTAAAATCGATTTTTTCATGCTTATAAATATCTTCTCTGCTAATGATTAAAAAATATAATCAAAATGATTTTGATTTGTGATTGAATTCCTCACTCATTAGTAAAACGTTACAATGATTGTGATTGATCATGATTTAAAAACTAACTAGGGGCTGCGCCCCGAACCGCTTCGCGGTTCATCCCCCTTCCACAGGTCGGCCTTCGGCCTCCCTGCCCCCGTCGGCCTACGGCCTCCACAACTACTCGGCCTTCGGCCTCGCCCCTCGCGCTTGAATTGTTGGAATTTGATGTATGCAGATGTTATGTCAAATTATTTAAATATATTTCAGCTCTCACCTTCCTCTTTACTCGGCCTTCGGCCTCGAGTCAAATGCATATAGTTAACCCAAAATAGGGAATTTTTTTTAGAGACATTTTTCTTTTTGACCCAACGGTGTATTACAAAATCGTACTGTTTACTTACAATATATTCAATAACGGTAAAAGGTGGTTATCCACACGGGGAAAGACAATATTGTGGGAAATGTCATTCTTTTTAATTCATATCATACATTGAAGCACCAAATCCCTTTAGAATTGCAGAAGATAGCAGGTGAGGGCTATACATAACGATGGTATCTATACTGTTTTTCGCAGTATTATATTGTTTTTCAGACTCCAATACTGCATTACTGCTTTTTTCCCCAAAATACTGTATTTAAATACTCAGAAAACTTTAATTCTTTAACGTTTCGGAATTCAAATTTATTAATAGCAATGCAAAACGTCAGTGGCAACACAAAACAGTGGCAACACATGGCAAGTGTAAATACATTCAAACGACGAACAGCGAAGTATTGATGGCAACATGTCATATAGATTCGCTTCTTCCTTTCCCCATCGATTACTGTCTTGTCATTATTCATCCTTCTTCAGAATGCGTTACTCTGATTTTGCTTTCCATTGTTAATTTAAAAGAATAAAAATGTCGAAATTAAGAGCAAAGACACAAATTTTCATTGAATAAAATTTATACTGCGAAAAATACTGTTTTTTCAAATCGATTTACTACTTTTTTAAATTTTTAGGTGAAATATACTGTTTTTTGTCCGAAAAAAGATACCATCGTTAGCTATACATAAAAAGGGGGGGTAGATATTAGTGAGCAAAAATTTTCCCTTCGGGCTGACCTCTCTCATGGTGAAAACCGGATCCGAAACCCTTAAGCGCATAAAGAGGTTTCAAGAGAGGGAAAGCGGTTGCTATTAAACTGGATCCGACACCCTTGAGTAAGAGATATCAGAAGAAACAGGGATTGACATCAAAAAGAATCATATCCTTTATTCTGTCAATAACTGTACCTGTGTGCAAAGTTTGATCAAAATCGGCCGCGCCGCTTTTGCGTGATGCCGGAACAAACATTCAGTCAAACAGACAGAAATACCGACCGACATACAGACAGACGGACAAACATAAATTTTAAGCATAACAAAACCTATAATTGCCAGTCTGGCAATTATTAGAAACTCGTATAGTGATATTCCTATCAAAATTCGAACAGTTGTATTAAAATTCCAGTTTGAAGTCAAACTTTCCAATAAGATTTTTTAAAATTTGTTCCAATAGGATTTTGATGTATGGGAGTTTTATGCAGAACCATATCCTAAATAACTTTTGAGATATTCGCAAAAAACGTTATCGTTCGTATGGGGGGTACCCCCTAATGGTTCATTTTTGTTCATTAACGAACTTAGCCTCGCATTTTGCGAAAAACGGATCTGCACAACATTTCAAGTCTCTAGCTCAATCCGTGCACCCGCAATCCGCGCCACAGACGGACATGCAAAAATCAATTTTGTTTATCATTCTAAACACACTGGTGTAATTCATTTTTATGTGTGATGACGGGGTCTTGGCGTTACAAACGGTAAGGCAAAGTTAATATACCCTTTGGTTTCACCATACGGGTATAAAAATGTCATTTTTGGCATCAGTATTATACGACCAAATACATCAATGTATGCCAATATTTTTGAGAAAATCCAAAATTACAAAAATTGTCCCCCTTACAGTTTTTATTATATAGATGGGAAAAAAGTAAAGTGGACACATCTACAGATAGAGAGCTTTCCTTTAAAAAAAGAATAATCAAAATCGATTCTAAGCTGGAGCTGTGTTGAAAGAAATACATACAAAATCGCTTTGCCTTTTAAATATATAGATGAGTCTTCGATCTTAACAACACGGATCGCAGCTGGGCGTTTAATGAAGGGGTAAAATACCCACGCTCGAAGCCAGGGTTGCTGGTGCCAAGGTTTTGTTTTTTTAATTTAATTTTTTTTTTCATTTAGTTAAAACAAATTTTTTTCTTTGTGATTTTTGTGTTTTTTTTTGTATGTGAAAACTGTTTAAAACAAAAATAGAGACACTAATTATAAACCGAAAACGATTTTGATCAGATTTTCACCATTGTCCGTGATGATAATATTTTATGACTGAAGTTAGCTTGCCCATGAGGAGGCTGGAAAAACTAATTGGGTATTAGAGTTTTAAAATTCAAAACCGAAAGTCTTGAAGCGAACACGTTTATTTTCTAAAAGTTATTTCTGGAAGTTTTTTGTGCAAAAAAAACTTTAGCCCGACAACGATGGGTCTGTATCTAGTAAAATATTATTAAAAATTGGTGGAAAAGTAAAATGGACACATCTAAAGATAATTTTCTAAAAGTTATTTCTTGCATTAATTATCCTTACAGGACCTTCCGTTTTGAATTTTGAAAATCTAACACCGGATTCGGGATCAGCGACCCCAAAAACCCCCGAGTGATACTTTTCAGCCTCCTATTGAGCAGGATTCATGGCGAAAATCACGGTTTAAAAATACTTAAACCCCCTTTACCCCCCGTTCACCCCCTTAGCACTAAAATTTCGAAAAATCTCGATGGTTGGGACATATTCTGAAAGTTTCAAGTCTCTATCTTCAGGGTTTGGGCTGGGCGTCAGGTTAAACGATTTTATATATAGAGCAGATGGTTTTCACTTTTTCCAATAAAGACTCAATTTCAACAAAAAAAAATAAAAATATTTTGCCACCGCTCAGAATTGAACCCGTACCTGGCGCGATGTAGTTTACACTTATTCAGTAGTAAGAATATAAACTTTAAAGATAAATTAAGTAATAAAAAACAGGCAGTCATTGGGGACTGCCAACAGAAGTGAAAACAATAATATATGTAAGGTAATTTTGTCGTGTATTTATACCTATATATTTTTCAACCTGAAATTTCGAAAATATATGCTAATAAACAGTAAATTTTAAATAAAAGTCAATTATGTATATTAAGGTTTGAATTCCTGAGCAGCACATGATTTTCTTATACAAAAAATGGCTAGAGATATTTAATTTTTTCTGTATAAGAATGCCACGTGCTGTTCAGAAATTTTCTGTTTAATTTTATTGTGCTGTATATTTTCCAAAAAAAATCGATTTTTTGTTATATAAGTCAACTGGTGTTCAGAAATTTTCTGTTTCATTTTATTTTGCTGTATATTTTCCAAAAAAAAAATAGATTTTTTGTTGTATAAGAAACTCACGTGCTGTTCAGAAATTTTCTGTTTAATTTTATTTTGCTGTATATTTTCCAAAAAAAAATCGTTTTTTTTGTTATTTTGCTGTATGATATTTTCCAAAAAAAAAATCGTTTTTTTATTGTGTAAGAAAGTTATGTGCTATTCAGAAATTTCCTCGCTAATTTTATTTTGCTCTGTACTGTCTTCCAAAAAAAATCGATTTTTTCTTTATAAAAAAATCAAATGAAAGCAAATCAGCATTCTTAAGCTGTTAAATTAGCATGTCGGTGACGCGAACTCATAAGATTTTACCCATCCAAAAATCGCCCAACGCGCCTAAAGAAGTGTAATATAAATAAAATAAGTAATTTAAGGTCAAAAAAAAATTTAAAAAAAACATTTTGTCATCACTCGGAATCGAACCCGCACATCTGGCGCATTGTAGTCTAACACTTATTCAGGAGTAAAAATGTAAACTTAAAGATAAAATAAGTAATAAAATATTGAAAAAAGTAAATAAATCAACAAAAAAGAATTTGAAAAGAAAAAAAAAGAATTTTGTCACCGATAAGAATTGAACCCGGGCTTTGGCGCATGGTAGTCCAACTTCTAACTCACTGCGCTGATCAGGCAGTACGGAATGTCGTGTTACCATTGAAGACTTAGTTAGCGGCATATTTATAATTTTGAAAGGCAAATAACTAATAAAGTATTATTAAAAATGGGGAAAAAAGTAAAACGGACTTATCTACAGCTATAGAGCTTTCATTTAAAAAAAATAGCTATAGAGCTTTCATTTAAAAAAAGGATCATCAAAATCGGAGCCGCTGGAGCTCTGCGGAAAGAAATCCAAACAAAATCGCTTTGCCTTTTAAATATATAGATTCGTGATCAGAGACCTCGAAAACCCCCTAATGACATTTTTTCCCGGAAAAAATGGGAAAAAGGATATTTGCATTATCCTTACAGGACCTTCCGTTTTGAATTTTGAAAATCTAACACCGGATTCGTGATCAGTGACCTCAAAAACCCCCGAGTGATACTTTTCAGCCTCCTATTGAGCAGGATTCATGGCGAAAATCACGGTTTAAAAACACCCAAACACCCTTTACCTCCCGTTCACCCCCTTAGTGCTAAAATTTCGAAAAATCTCGTCTTAGTGAGCGCCTACGCGATGGTTGGGACATATTCTGAAAGTTTCAAGTCTCTATCTTCAGGGTTTGGGCTGGGCGTCAGGTTAAACGATTTTATATATAGAGAAGATGGTTTTCACTTTTTCCAATAAAAGACGATGCGTAACAGATATTCTTAATTTTACGTTTAAAAAACTCAATTTCAACAAAAAAAAAATTAAAAAAAAATATTTTGCCACCGCTCAGAATTGAACCCGTACCTGGCGCGATGTAGTTTACACTTATTCAGTAGTAAGAATATAAACTTTAAAGATAAATTATGTAATAAAAAACAGGCAGTCATTGGGGACTGCCAACAGAAGTGAAAACAATAATATATGTAAGGTAATTTTGTCGTGTACCTATATATTTTTCAACCTGAAATTTCGAAAATATATGCTAATAAACAGTAAATTTTAAATAAAAGTCAATTATGTATACTAAGGTTTGAATTCCTGAGCAGCACATGATATTCTTATACAAAAAATGGCTAGATATTTAATTTTTTGTTGTATAACAAAGTCACGCGCTGTTCAGAAATTTTCTGTCTCATTTTATTTTGCCGTATGAAATTTTCCAAAAAAAAAATCGATTTTTTGTTGTATAACAAAGTCACGTGCTATCCAGAAATTTTCTCGCTAATTTTATTTTGCTCGGTACTGTCTTCCAAAAAAAATCGATTTTTTCTTTATAAAAAAAATCAAATGAAAGCAAATCAGCATTCTTAAGCTGTTAAATTAGCATGTCGGTGACGCGAACTCATGAGATTTTACCCATCCAAAAATCGCCCAACGCGCCTAAAGAAGTATAATATAAATAAAATAAATAATTTAAGGTAAAAAAAAAATTAAAAAAAAAACATTTTGTCAAAACTCGGAATCGAACCCGCACATCTGGCGCATTGTAGTCTAACACTTATTCAGGAGTAAAAATGTAAACTTAAAGATAAATCAAGTAATAAAATATTAAAAAAAGTAAATAAATCAACAAAAAAGAATTTGAAAAGAAAAAAAAAATTTTGTCACCGATAGGAATCGAACCCGGTGCCTGGCGCATGGTAGTCCAACTTCTAACTCACTGCACTAATCGAACAGTACGAAATGTCGTTTTAACATTGAAGACTTAGTTAGCGGCATATTTATAATTTTGAAAGGCAAATTACTAAAAAAGTATTATTAAAAATGGGGAAAAAAGTAAAACGGACATATCTACAGCTATAGAGCTTTCATTTAAAAAAAAAATCATCAAAATCGGTTCAATAGGAACTCCAGGAGCTCTGTCGAAAGAAATCCATACAAAATCGCTTTGCCTTTTAAATATATAGATTTTTATGATAAATTTTTTTGTATATATTTTTGTGATAAATTCTGTAATGAAATAATGAACCAATAAAGAATTATGATAAAAAGCGATTTTAATGCCATAAATTTCAAACAAACATAAATTTTTAAAATGTTCTTAAATGCATATGTCATACCATGCGTACAAAATTATTCAACAGTGAGAGTGATTATATTGTGCAAAATTTCAAGTCTGTAGCTCAATCCGTGCGCCCGCAATCCGCGCCACAGACAGACGGACGGACGGACATGCAGAAATTAATTATTTTTATCATTCTAGACACACTGGTGTAATTCATTTTTGTGTGCGATGACGGGATCTTGGCGTTACAAACAGTAAGGCAAAGTTAGTAAAGGGTGGTTAAATTTTAAGGGCCGATGTTGAATGTGAACCACACCTAAACGTGAAGTTTTTTTCTGCATTTCATTTGACATTTCTCAATTTCAGACTAACTCAATTTGAACCATGGAAAGATACACAATCGAATGGCCGCCGCGACCTCGGCGGCACACCTCCATCCGATGGTCCAAATTTTCGATGACGCTGAGGCATAATTGAGGTTCTATGCCGTTAATGTGCCGAATTATCTCATCCTTTAGCTCTTGAATTGTTGCTGGCTTATCGACGTACACCTTTTCTTTCAAATAACCCCAAAGAAAGAAGTCCAACGGTGTCAAATCACATGATCTTGGCGGCCAATTGACATCGCCACCACGTGAGATAACACGGCCATTAAATTTGTCGCGCAAAAGAGCAATTGTTTCGGTAGCTGTGTGGCAAATGGCACCGTCCTGTTGAAACCACATATCGTCCACATCCATATCTTCCAATTCGGGCCATAACAAGTTCGTTATCATCTCACGATAGCGAACACCATTCACAGTAACTGCCTGACCGGCCTCATTTTGGAAAAAATACGGCCCGATGATGCCGCCAGCCCATAAACCGCACCAAACAGTCACTCTTTGTGGGTGCATTGGTTTTTCGACAATCACTCTTGGATTATCATTCGCCCAAATGCGGCTGTTCTGCTTATTGACGAATCCACTGAGGTGAAGATGTGCCTCATCACTGAAGATGATTTTCTTCGAAAATTTTCATAATAAGCCTGAATAACTTTAACGCGTTGCTCGATTGTGTATTTTTCCATGGTTCAAATTGAGTTAGTCTGAAATTGAGAAATGTCAAATGAAATGCAGAAAAAAACTTGACGTTTAGGTGTGGTTCACATTCAACATCGGCCCTTAAAATTTAACCACCCTTTATATCCTTTGGTTTCAATTCGACCAACTTTGCAGCCGTAAGAAGTTCAATCGAATTTAATTTTTGTCGGCCGGCTCGCCGACAAAATTTCATGGTTGATTCAAAATGAAATCTTATGCGGATGTCATAAAATCTAAATTTCTTCACTTAAAGCAAGTATTAGGAAATATAGTTCGTATGCTGTGTTGCTTAGATTGTATGATAATTGGGTACAAAAAATGTTATATCTAGCTCACTGACTGTCGAGCATAAAAAAGAGGTGCCGAATCAAATAACAACCAATTAATCAATCTTAACTAATTTTATTTTTACTAAAACAATTCAGTATAATTCTAATTTTTGGATGGGTAAAAACCTATGGTTTGGCGCCAGCATTTGCTTTCCACAAAACGTGACGCTTTCCACATTGGAAAACCTTTCAACTTCCAAAGCTTTAAGCTTCAACTTCCACATTGGAAAACTTTTAAAAAAAGCACCTCAACTTCCAAAGCTTTCAGTTATGGTTTTTTCGATAATGATAATGAAGACCTCGGTGCAAAAAGCGGTCATCTCCACTTTTTCAAATTTTTCAGGAGAGACAAAAAACATATTAGCGTGAAATTTTTGCTCTGGGACAAAGTTAACAATTTACAGTTTAAATCAAGCATGTATTCTTACATCATTTTAATTTGAGATAAATCCATTTTTTTGAAAAAGTTATGGACATTTTAAAGTTTTGGACATAGCTGTTTCTTGCATCCAAGAGTAAAGAAGCGGTTTTTAAAATTTATTTATGACTACAAAATACAGTCCAGAGTTGTTAACTAGCCTTTATTTAGTAAAAAACAAATAAAAAAATATTCAATTTAACAAAACAAAACTCCCAGAATAAAAAAAATTTTTTTTTGGAAAAAAATTCCGCGTCAAATTACACCGTGTCCACAAAGTTCAAATACAAATGTAAATTGAAATAAAAATAGTCCATCGAATTATTTGTCCCAATTTTATTATTTTAATTAAAAGGTTCATATATAATATAAAAAATATAAAAGATGTTTTTGTATAATGCCACCGTTAACTCGCTTAACCAATGACAATCTTTTTTCAAAAGAATTACACGCGGCACGGACATGTGACATTGGTATTTCATCCCAGATCCTGGAGATAGCTCGCTTAAATTGCTCCAAAGTAGCAAAATTTTTAATCTATAGGCGGTCCATCATGTAGCCCCATACAAAATAATCTAAAGGTTTCAAGTCCGGGCTGCTAGGCGGCCATTCTTCCTTCGACAAAAAGTCCGTTAAATTAACGCTACACCATGCCTGATCAATTCTCGCCGCATGGGAGGGTGCGCCGTCTTGCTGGAAGCAATAATATTCGTCTCCGAATAATTTTTGCCAGTTTGGAAGAACAACTGATTCTAAAATTTCCTTTTTATAGTACTCAGCATTCCATTTGACTCCTTTCTCGATAAAAACGAGTGGAAGTTTGCCCCATTTACAAATTCCTCCTCAAACCATAACAGAAGATGTACTCTGGAATCTGGAAACGTAAAGCTCGTTTTCGGGGATGTCCTGCAGGCTTGCTGCCCACACACGGTCATTTTGAGGGTTATGGGAGAGCTGCAAAACGAACATTTTCTCATCCGAAAACACAAATTCATCACCCGCGGGCCGACTGAGTATGGTTTTAACTTTTTCCAGCTCAGATTCCATTTCGCCCTGATCCAACGGATCTAATTAGAAGTCTGTGGTTTTCAATAAAGCTTGTTGACATAGTAACGGGAATTTTTGTTAAACAAACTGTATCGCAATATTCATTTGTTTCATCATTAAATGGTCATAAACATTTGTATTCGGACTTTATGGACACCGTGTATATGAAACAATGCATCTTTTCTTTAATAACTTTTTACACAGGCCTCTGAAAAAGTATGCTCATTGCAGCCAAATGTGCGCATTCGTTTATTCTTGGCATCAATAACTCATTTTCGCAAAAAAGTGGACATGACCGCTTTTTGCACCGAGGTCTTGAATTTTCATTTTAGAAAAACTTTACAATAGAAAAAGTTTACTTCCACAACTGCACGAAAGAAAAACTGCGCTCAAAAAAAAAACTCGAGATATTAAAAAAGTCTGTTGGATTTACCAATTGCGCGTTTCAACTGCAGTTTTTATACCCGTATGGTGAAACCAAAGGGTATATTAACTTTGCCTTACCGTTTGTAACGCCAAGATCCCGTCATCACACATAAAAATGAATTACACCAGTGTGGTTAGAATGATAAAAATAATTAATTTCTGCATGTCCGTCCGTCTGTCCGTCTGTCTGTCCGTCTGTCCGTCTGTCTGTCCGTCTGTCTGTCCGTCTGTCTGTCCGTCTGTCCGTCTGTCCGTCTGTCTGTGGCGCGGATTGCGGACGCACGGATTGAGCTAGAGACTTGAAATTTTGCGTGGATCCGTTTTTCGTGAAATGTGAGGCTAAGTTCGTTAATGGGCAAAAATAGACCATTAGGGGGGGTACCCCCCATACAAACGATAACGTTTTTTGCGAATATCTCAAAAACGATGCATCTTATCAAAAAAGTCCAAGAACAAAAGTTGTTTAGGACATGATTCTACATAAAAGTCCCATACATCAAAATCCGATTGGAATAAATTTTAAAAAATCTTATTGGAAAGTTTGACTTCAAAGTGGAATACGAATATCACCATACTTCGTATTCCACTACGAATATCACCATACGGGTCTCCAATGATTGCCAGATTGGCAATTATAGCTTTTGTTATGTTTAAATAAAGCTTCTTCTCTAACTAAGATTTCTCACAGCTTGAACTGGTTGATAACAGCTGCTTTTTTAATGATCCGGATAACAGATCCATATGTATCATTAAAAAAACAGCTAATGTATATATGTAATTGTTGCTCGGAGTGGCGATAGATGTGAAAACCAGACTAATGTTAATGATTTTAATTTACAAATTATGAAATTTTAATTTTTGATACTACAAATAATTTCAAAATCCAAAAAAAATCTGTTATTTCATAAATTCTGCTCTGTGCTTAGAGCTTCTATAGAACAGAGGTTAAAATCACACTGAGCGACAAAAATAAGGCGTGAAATATGGGACTTTATCATTAGCTCGAAAGCTTTACGAAAGCTTTTTTCTGCTTGTGCTAATGCTAAAGTCCCATATTTCACGCCATATTTTTGTCGCTCAGTGTGATTTTAACCTCTGTTCTATAGAAGCTCTGTGGTTTAAGGTTATCACTTCTGTCGGCAGTCCCAATGACTGCTTTGTTTTTAATTCAAACTTATATTCTTAATCTCTTATGGCACGTGATGTTCTGACGTGGTACTGGAATCGCTCCGTTCCGTTGTCGGTTGTAGAGTTGCTTGCACGAGAGTTGAAATCTCTTCTGATCGGTGTCGTTCCTCCTGTTTTCGGTAATCCGTCTGTAGCCGTTTGCACAGCATCTTCTGCCGATTGCAGCGTATCTTCTGCCTATTGCAACGTATCTGTTGCCTAATGCAGAGTATCTTCTGCCGACTGCAGAGTATCTTCTGCCGATTGCAGCGTAGCTTCTGCCTGTTGCAACGTATCTGTTGCCTAATGCAGAGTATCTTCTGCCGATTGCAGAGTATCTTCTGCCGATTGCAGCGTAGCTTCTGACGATTGCAACGTATCTGTTGCCTAATGCAGAGTATCTTCTGCCGACTGCAGCGTAGCTTCTGCCTGTTGCAACGTATCTGTTGCCTAATGCAGAGTATCTTCTGCCGATTGCAGAGTATCTTCTGCCGATTGCAGCGTAGCTTCTGCCGAATGCAACGTATCTGTTGCCTAATGCAGAGTATCTTCTGCCGATTGCAGCGTAGCTTCTGCCTATTGACTTCTAAGTTTCTTCCTAAATAGGATAGGAATTAGGATTTGTTAGTTTGTTAAATGATGTGGTTGGATCGAGAGATGAAACCTAAGTGATTTCTGCTTGGTACAGCAGGGCTATTTATATGGGCCGAAATAGCGGTAATCCTCACTCCAATTTACATTAATTTGTATAGTAATGTATTTTGTTCGTGTTTATTAACCATGCTTTAAAAGTATTGATGGAAAAGGATGGTGTAAATAAACACTCTGCAAAAGCGAACGATGTAAATATAGCCTTGTGATCGAACTACATTGGTGATCAGGGTTCCCACCCCAAAAGTGAAAAGCGGAGTGTTACTGATCGAAAAATAGTAGTGTCAGAGGAATTTCAGTAGTGTCAACTTGTTTAACAGTAATTTAGAGTTTGGTTGAGACAACACATTTTGAATGTTACCGTCTAATGTTTTATTGCATATCCTATCAGTACATTTTTATATTAGTACAAAAATCTTTTTTTTTAAATTAAAATTAAAGGAAGGAATTAAATATTAAGGTGGCCCTCCATTACCATGTTTTTTCCCAACTGCAAAAAAATAGAGACAAATTTATGTGAAGATACCTTGGCGAATCAACTGCAAAAATTTGTCGGCAACTGCAAAAATAATTTCCTTTTTTTTATGGCGATTTTATGGTTACAGTTGACGGACTTCAACTTTTTTATAGCGATTTCTACTACAATCACAGATTGTCCCTGCAAGTGAATAGTGAACACAGACACATCCAAAGTGCTATTATAGCGTAGCTGTCATTTTTCATATCGTCGGTTGAAAATTATACTGTTCTATAGCTTTATTGCTATGCCAAATTGAACCTAATATGCACAGCATAAGGTTTGATATGTTTGCTATAAATTTGTAAAACTGGAAGGGATAGCGTTTATACTTGTGTTCAGTCATTCCTTTTTAAATCTATATAAGTCTATCTTGCTCTAGTTTTCTGCATTTTTTTGCAGTTACAGAAGTCATGGAAATGGAGATCCTCCTTTATATGTCCTTTTTGTTCAAGAATTGAGTGCGTTTAGTCAGTCACTTTTTCATAGGGGATGCCTAAAGTATTAAATATTTTAGATTAAAGGGAGAACTCCAATTGAGCAGAGGCAGAAGCAGAATCTGCTTTCTGTCCTACAATGAAATTTGAATTCTGACGAAAATAGCAGAAACCTGTCAAAACGTTGTACGTATTTATATCCGCGGCATGATTTGTCGTATAATATTTCGTTGTTTTTTAAGTATTCAATTAATTTCTCCTCAATTTCAAGTATTTACTTCCGTCCATATATGCAAAAAATATCAACAACGATTTGTGAGGTTAAATTGAAAGCAGAAATTTAGAGATTAGAGCTAAAATGTGTTTCTGCTTCTGCCACTATCTCTGCTGCTGTTTTATTGGAGCACATCACATAAGACGCTATGTATTCTAAAGTTCTGCTTCTGCCTCTGCCTCTGCCCAATTGGAGTTCTCGCTTAAGAGTCTGAATGATTACATATTACATATTTTTTAATTTTCACCAGATAAATGAACTTTTCAAATCTAGAAATTAACTTTCTTTGTAGCACGATTTTATAGGGCGAAAAATGTAGTGTTTTGAGTTTTTCAGTAGTTTAAGTAGTGTTAGGTCAAATTATGTCGAAATAGTAGTGTAAAACTACGATAGTAGTGTAAACGGAATCCCTGTTGGTGATGTATTGGAAGTCTAGTGATCGCCAGCTGGAGACGTCAAGTGTATTGGAGATGTAGTGGAAACCAGCTGGAGACGTCGAGTGTAATGGAGGTGTAGTGAAAACCAGCTCGAGACCAGAGAACATAATCTAGAGAATAAACACTTAGAACAAATTTTTAGAGAAAATTTTTCCACTGTGAGATGAAGCAAGAGGATCCGATGTAACACGGAAAAAATTATCCATTCGATTCCTCCATCTCATTGAATAGATACGACGAAAATGATTAGAAAATGTTCTCTCTGCTTCGTGCTCCCTAGTCTAAAAGTAATTAACTTTTAGGCCGTTGCTAGTGAATGATAGGGACATTTTCCCCCCTTCGAAGGGGAAATTTGTTCGGCAGAGTTTTTTCTAGTTCAGTTGGAGACGTCAAGTGTAAAAATGTAATGGAAGTTTGCAATGTTTTTGATTATTATTTCTTGATTTCGTTTTTAATTGTAGGTGATATTATGAGTAGACAGGGTTTGGAGTTGCAGGAACGAACCACGGAGAGGATGCGGTAAGTCCTTTTTATTTGGCAGCTCGTTCCCTCTTGGGCGGCTGTCCAATAACTGCTTAACATCTCATGTTTGTTTTCCCTTTTTATAGGTGTACAGTAAGGGACCGATCTGTCCTCATATTGCAGTGTCATCACGGGGCAGATTTGATATGTTGAGGCGTCAACAGCGACATTGCCGCCGTAATCTGCCGTCGTAAATGTTGTGTTGGCCCAATTGTATTTTGGCCTTAAAGCGCCGTTGTCATTATGCAAGTTACTTGATTGCAAGTAGATAATTCAGCAACATTCCGCTACATTCAGCCATCCACACGTATCAAGTAGCTCTTGCAAGTAAAATTGACATCTGGGCGAAAACATAACCTAAAATTTTCTGAGGAAATAAATCGCTACCTTTACCTCACAAAAGTCGGTAACCTTCTCCAGCGAAAACAGAAAACAAAATGAATTTAAACACACACATATAGAACTGCTTCGTTTCCACACGCTTTTATGAGTATGTGTTGGAATCAAGTTGAAACTAAAGTAGGAATGCCGTCTACTTTGAATCATGTTGATTTGTCAGCAACTAACACATATTATGCGTGCGACGTACACACCGTCAAATATCGTGCATGTACGACTACTTGATTCAAGTAACTTGATCAATGACAACGACGCTTAAGGTTGAAAAAGTTTACTTTGACTTTGGTGTTTTGGAACGCGAGTCAGGTTTACTTCGCGTAAATCGTATACGACTTTCAGTTAACAGCGCCCAGTGAACGATGTAAGGCATTATTAATCCCTTATTCGTAAAGCTGCTATCAGACTTAGCAAATATTTGCTGAAAATCATGTTCAAATATTTGCTATACAGTGTGATGATCAAATATTTGCTAAAATTATTTGCTCAAACATATTTGCTTTCGTGTTTGCCAAACACGACTTTTAGCAAATATTTGCTAAGTGTGATGTAGTCCTTTCTGCAATGCGAGAGCTCGTAGCGAATATTTGCTGAAATATTTTCTTTGCTCTTGCATGAAAACTACGCAAGAGCAAATAAGCAAATATTTTGAGTTTGAAATGAGTTTGAAATTTAAAGTTTTTCAAAAGTGGAGTTAATCGAAGTATGCAGTGAGCGGCTCAAATGTCATTTGTGTCGTTACTAGCGTGACTGAACGAGGTAAATTTTTTTTTGCTGTATAAATTGAATTGAATTTAATATTTATATTGTAATTTTAGAACTCGAAATGGATGAAATGTTTGAGGAGTTTTTCGACGAAATTGAAAACGAGTCTGAAATCCCAGCGAGTTCGGTAATTGGATCAAAAAAATATACCCAATCCCGCAAAAAACGACAAATGAAACCGAAAGTAGTATCTGAGTGGACAGATGCCGAAATTTCAAAACTAATAATTTGCGTCGAATGTTTGCCATTGTTGTGGAACGCCAAGGATGAAAAATATAGGAATAAAGTGGCACGACAAGCGGCATGGAAAAACATGTCCGAACTTGATTTCGAGTTCAAGTTCTCCGACATGGAACTTCAAGCAAAATGGTCGAACGTGCGAATTCAGTATCGCAGTTATTTTTCGAAGTATCAAAAAACTAAATCCGGTCAAGGTGTGCAAGATGCTGTTAAATGGAAATTTTTCGATGCAATGGAATTTGTTTGCCGTGCGGAACAAGAACAAACTTCTGCTACAGTCTCGAATTTGGTAAGTTCTTGTTTGTATTTCCATGTTCTTTCGGTTTTAATCTTTTTTTTGTTATTAAAGTCTACCGATGAAACAACGACTGATGCAACTGAACAAACACCGACAGTAGCTCCTCTAAAACGAAGACGACTCTCACAATCATCATGCAGGACTGGAAATCCAACACAAGCGGCAACTATTATTTCGGAAGGGATGAAAAGTGCTGTTTCCCAGTTAAAAAACCAGCATAAAAAAAATGACGATGAATTTGATTCCTTTGGAAAGCACATTGCAAATGAACTTCGTTCTTTGACCGATAATGACTCAGCTCGTCGAGTACGCTTCAAAATGATGCGTTGTTTGATGGACGCAATCGAAGCAGAATATTAATTCGAGGATCCAATAGGAACCGTCATTAGTCAAAGTAATCTACTGTAATTAAATAATACACAATGTTTTTCATTCCATTAAATTTGAAATAAATTTATCGATTTATTTAAATACAACCGTATTGAAATCTTAGATCTCCTTCATGAACAAAATATTGAGAAAGTTCTTCCCGTATTTCTTTTCCTCTGTTGATGGTTTGAGCTCGCATTCTTTGTAGTTGGTAAAAATTGTTCTGTGCATTGACTTCTCTACGCCAATCTCCTTCAATAAGGTGACCCATTTCGTCGTAACGATCTACCATCGATGGGTGGAAATAGATGTTACTTCTCGTTATTAGGTAATTATGAAGAGCGCAAGCAGCAGTGGTTATTAGTCTTGTTTTAACTGGATCAAGGTTGATCGGTTTAAGAAATATACGGAATTTAGCTGCCAAAATTCCGAAGCCATTTTCTATTATGCGTCTTCCTCGCGAAAAACGATAATTACAAATACGTTCGAGTCCATTGAGATTGTGTAATGGATATGGCTTCATCAAATTATCACTTAAGGCAAATGCATCATCGCCCACAAGGAAAAAAGGAGTTGGTTCATCACGTCCAGGTAATGGTACAGGTGCTGGCAATGCGAGTTTGTTTTCAGAGAGTGCTTTGAAAAATGATGTGTGTTTAAATACACCACCATCAGAAATTCGACCATTAGCTCCTACATCGATATAAATGAACCGATATCTCGAATCAGCAATGCCCATCAGTACAATACTATGTGTTTTTTTGTAATTGTAATAAATACTTCCAGCATGGGGTGGTGCATTTATTACAACATGTTTCCCATCCACAGCACCGATGCAATGGGGAATGTTCCACCTATCATCGAAGCCACGAGCGATTTCTAGCCAATCCTCTTCAGTAGATGGGAACTGAAAATATAATCTAATTTAATATTCGAAAATATTTAATTATGAATTGAAAAACTATTACTTTCAAGTAGTCGTCCTTCAAAACTTTAAATATTGCCTCGCAAACCTCTGGAACAATCGCTGAGATAGTTGGTTGTGGGATTCGAAATAGGTATTGAAGAGACATAAAACTGTCTCCAGTGGCAAGAAAACGCAATGTAACGGCGAGGCGTTCGCCCGGAGAGATCGACTCTCGGAACCTTGTATCTTGTTTTTTTATTAATGGCGTCACCAATTCCAATAAATGGTTAAAATCAGCAATGTTCATGCGAACGAAATTTTTGTAAAAAAACGGGACTTCATCTTCTAGCTCTTTCATGAGTTGAGTGTAGCACCCGAATTGCCTACGACGTTTCACCCAGTCACGCACCCAAATACTTCGCTTCGTACGATACCTTTCATTCTCGGAATTTTGAAGGAAAAATTCAGCCGCACCAAAAATACAAATCAATAGCGCGTTTTCTTCTTCCCAATCAGACATTTTCAAATTAAAATGAAATTTTAAAATTGCTTCTTGTCAACACAAAAAGTGACAATCGAGTGTGCGCGTATTTGCTATACGGAAAATATTTGCCCCAAATGGTGAATGTAGTGTGATCACGCAGCAAATATATTTGCTACAAACAGAGCAAACGGACTTTGCTCTCTGTTTGCCAAACACGGTTTTCAGCAAATATTTGCTATAGTGTGATGACTTTAGCAAACTTATTTCTTCAGCATCTATATATGGGCAAATATATTTGCCAGCATAGAGCAAATATATTTGCTAAGTGTGATAGTAGCTTAAGGCTTATAGATGCCTTATACGTCCCTTAAAAATGTACAGCGATGTTCGCTTTAATAAGGCATGACAGATAAGGTATACATCGGTATAGGGTTTTTCCCGAAATCTAGATGTCGCTTATGTAGTTCCGATAGCGGTGGTTCAAATCTTGGATTTAAATTCGTTTTTGCATTAGCTAATAAATGAAAGAAGTTTTTTTTAAATCAATTTATTTCTATATAATAATAATATATATTACGGATTGAGGTAATTATTTCGTATAATTAATAATTTGCGGTATGGCTCACTCGTACGTACTTTG
Source organism: Chrysopilus asiliformis (assembly GCA_964034945.1). Taxonomy (NCBI): domain Eukaryota; kingdom Metazoa; phylum Arthropoda; class Insecta; order Diptera; family Rhagionidae; genus Chrysopilus; species Chrysopilus asiliformis. The sequence continues at coordinate 69,196,694 of OZ035961.1, read as the reverse complement.
AATCGCGTATCAAGGTGATCAAGTAGTCAGTATAGTGAAGGCTGGCTGCTGTCACAAACCCGGATTGATAACGAGTGAGTGGTTTGCAGTTTATTAGTTATGGTGAGTGTTTATAGTTAATTGTTAAGTAGTAAAGATAGATTATAGTAGATATTTGTAGTCGTTCTTTGGGGATGATACTGAAAGGGAAGTAATGAGGTAGATTGTTTTACGTCTGTTGGTTTGTTAAATTGCTGGACAAGGTGACGATTCAGGGAAGGTGAACGTGTGTCGTTCACCTGAGCGTGTGTCGCTTGTCAGCGTGTGTCGCTTGTCAGCGTGTGTCGCTGACTATCCTGTCATCAGAGGTCCAGAAGGAAGAGACACGTTCGTCGTGTATCTTTAGTCTGTCCGAGGTAGAGGGCGGGTAACTTTAAGTTCTCACTAAGACTTTTAGTCTTACGTGTTTTTCTTTTTATTTACAGGAGTGAACTGGACCGGCACACGACGTATACATCTTTACCCTATGTTCTACAATTAACGATTAAATTATTTTCTATTATAATTTTGTTTTATTTATTGCGCCTAGTTTTGCCACCCTAACATATATAAGGAAAATAAAAAAAAATACATATTGGAAATAAAAGAAACTTAACACGAAAACTACCAAACCAGTCAAAAAGTGTTTTTTTATACTATAGATTAAATAAATCAATTCATTTATAAACTTTGTTTCAGTCGTTTTTCCCAAACTTGGGTTAGAAATAAATACACTTTTATCATCGGTAGTTTTAGTGTTGAACATTGCATTAAAATAAAATTATTAAATTCAGTCAAAAAATAATAAAAATTGAGCGAAATTCGTTCAAATATCAATAAAATGACATTATTGTCATAGAGTTAATTAATTCATATACTTAGAAATAAAATATTTACATTTAATTTTAATAAAATAAATTGTTGGCATCTTGAAAAGTAGGTATATTATAGTAGGTTTTAAATGTAAGATTCTATGTAAAAAGAAATATTTGAAATAGTTGAAATTTTTTATAGTTAAATCATTTTAAAGATGACCAAATTTTTTAATTTACACACAAAAATGAGAAAAAAGAAGATAAATACATGGATAGATCTTCAGATAGACCGACACACAGAAAAAAACAGACTTCTTTCAGGCAAACTTGAATATAAAATATATATTAACACTAATATCATAAATATAATATGGAGTTTAGTTGCTTGCAATTCCCTCATTACTTTGTTTCCTAAATTTATCTTGATAAGCCCTGTTGTGAGCATCGCAAATTTGCTTGCGCATAGATGCTTCATAATGTTGTATGGTGGGGAAATGATGATTCCATGCATCTATTTAAAAAAAAGTTTATATTAGATATTGGGCTTGTATGAAAATATGAAGATAAATTGTTTACCGGAAAGTACCGAATTTACGAGAGATAAATCTTTTAACTTTCTTTTGCCCTTATTGCCCTCCCAATTATACTGACACAGCATATCCAGATTAAAATTTTTTGCCAGACCAGTGGTACCGTGATGCCCGTGATGATTGGGACGAATTTACGGATATTCTTTATCTATAATACAGGACGAATTTAACAACTTATTTTAGAAAAATTAATACAAGTATTACTAATGATTCCTTAAATCCTGCCTCTTCGGCTAGACGTGTTTGCAGTATTTCCAAATCCTCGAAAGTTAAAATCGAGAATTTTATGTCCAAGTACTTCTCTTCGGAAACAACTTTTGTTAAGACATCTAGCTTCCAGCTAGATGGACTCCAGCTAATTGTTTAGAAATATATTGCAGAGCCGGACCATTTACTTTGTTCAATGAAGAATTAACAAATTGGATTATATACAATACAATAAAAAATTTAATTTATTTACTTTGGGAGGAATGCGATATCGGATTTTCAACTTCTTTAAAGAAAGACGACGTTTCTGAAAAATTAAAATATTATTTTTATTTAAAACAAATAAATTAACGTGTAATAAAACGTTCTTACCAAGTTTTTCGGTAGTTTTAAGATTTTCAACGGCTTTTATGGGGTTTCTGAAAGTTAAAAACTCTTCGAGTTCCTCCGACGCAACTGTATTCTCCTTTTCTAAAGAAGTTTGCGGAGTAAAATTAAAGGAGTCACTCCTTCAAGGTACCAAAGAAATTTTGTTTATTTCCGTGGTATTTCCATGGAGTTTTTTTGGTTGGCTCCGTTGAATAAAAATGACCTCTTCAGTTTCCTCTATCAGTCGCTTTCCTTTTGCAAAAGGCTTTTGTAATTTTGTCGCACATTTTCTAAAATATAAAAGGATGCGACAATAAAATGTTTTTTTTAAATAATCTTTATATATAAAAATGAATCGTGGTCCGTTTGACTATCCATAACTCGGCTGAATATAATCCGATTTGCATGGGGTTTTTTTTGTTGGATTCGTATTGCAACATATAAAAACACAACGGAGCCGAAAATTGGAAATTTCTACCGGAAAAGTTGGAAAATCTTGGAAAACCGAAATTGCATACTTTCAGGGGAGCGGTTTTCTGGTTTGCACTTTCAGTAATTCCAAATCAAAAATCCCGAATCCTTTTTCGTTTTGTTGGAAAAGTCGAGAAAAATTTCGGGGAAAAGCGGGAATATCGGAAAAATTGAAATTTGCATATTGTATGGGATTATGGTATGGAAGGAGAAAATATTGTATTTGGAATTCAAAAACGGAAAATTTTGTACCTCACAATAATTTTATCGCCAACAGATGGCGTTACGCTCTCAGACTCGCGTTTGACAACTGAGAAATATATTCGCTCTTTCCTCATTGATGATTGATGCGAAGCGGTTGTTTATCGATATAGTGCGCAAATTATCGCTGTTTTTCCCACTTTTAAATCGTCGAAAGTATTTTATTTTGTGTACAACGAAGTGAATCAAGGAATTTACTCAGTGACCAAGTAAAATTAAATGGATTGGTTTTGAACGATTTGATAATTTAAATTATTCATTTTGTGGAGAACGAATTTAAATAATGTATTTTGTCACCAACCAATTCGTTTATTTAAAATAAATCTATTTGTATGGGAGAGGGAGGTAGGAGTGGTCCAACTGAATAGATAAGTTGTATAAAATCATATTCTAAACAAATTTCGTCTTTATAAACTTTTCGATACGATGCACAGTTTTCGAGAAAATAAAGAAAAAGTATTCAATTTGTATCGGGGAGGGGAAAGAGGTAGTCTAACTAAATTTTGATGTATAGATAAGTTATGTAAAATCATATTCAAAAGACATTTTAGCTTTATAAATTTTTCAATGCGATTCACCTTTTTTGAGAAAATTGCGAAAAAAGTTTCATTTATATGTAGAAGGGAATGGTCCGATTTTGCCAGTTCAAGAACTTAGCATTGCCATTTACGAGAAACGCAACTGTAAATATTTCAAATCTCTAGCTCAATCCTTCCAAAAGTTATGATATTCACGGATATATAGACGGACAGACGACAGAGAGACAGACGGTCGGACATGCCAAAATCAAAATCTTTTGTCATGCCAAACAGCCTGGTGTAGTTCCAGCGATTGGTTTGCTACGTTACAACTAAATCTAATATACTTCAATATGATTCTCATATCGTCTGGAGGTCTCCAATCTGGAGTGCAGGAACAAACTTCTTGGGGTGCGGAAGCGTTTTTTTTATTTGTGAGATATAATTTTTTTTGATTTGTGAGATGGAGTAACGTATAAACTCAAGAACTACTGCACCAACATAGGCTATGTATCATGACGGTTTATAGTTAGGTGTGGTCACGGTATCAGCTCCCCTTTCACCCCCTCGCCAGTTTTTGAATACGGTTTTCAGTGTTGGGCAGGTCAATCATAAAATAAGTTTTCATCCACTCAAACTACTTCGCTCTACATGGTGCGAGCCCCCTCTCTACTAAACTACAGAACGGATTTTTATACAATATTTAGTGTTGGATAGGTTATTTGTCAAGGTAAATTTTCGACCAATCCCCTTCTCAGCTATTTCTGAAACTATTTTATGGTTGTTCAATATGTGTTACAACATAAATGCAAAAATCTTAAGTGTCTGGCAATAAGGGAATTCGCTCTATTCCCTTTCTCTCAAGCAGATGGAAAAAATATTTGAAATTTTCTTGAAAACAGTGCGTCAAACCAAAAAAAAAATTATGAACAAAAAATTATTTGAAATATAATTACTGCATAATTTTTCTATACATCAAAATACTCTTGAAAAAAAAGCATTTTTTTCATATTCAAAAATTTATTACTACCCGGGCAACGCCGGGTTCTTTCAAGCTAGTAGTTGGTAAAAATCAATATTTGGATTGCAGTAAATTTAAAAACAAGTATTAAATATTTAAAATATGTGCGGAACCCCCGTCTCAGGAACCATACGAGTACATCCATGGTTGGAGGATTTTGCTATATAAAATCCAATTTTCTGGGTTCATGGATCATAGGCACGAGCAGCCATACGTTGTTTTCGGAGCAAATTGGAAAACGACAATACTTACCATTTATATCGGAAGTGGACATGATTAGCTCATCGGAAAGATTAGAAGCTAAATATATGCCAATGTCAACCGATTTCATAGGTTCTTCGAAAAAAGAATCTAAAGTCAAAAATTTTCTGCCAACGAGTATTTGTTGCCCGTTCGATACCTTTATGTTTTCAATAAGAAAAGGAAATTCTTCATTCTTAAATTTTATAGAACAGCAATTGTCCCTATTATTTGGTTTAAAAATATAAGAGTCATATTCGAATTTATTTTCAGAGGAGTGAGAGGTTGAAATGTTAAGGTTGAGCCTACCAATTTCCCGGTGAATTGCATTTCTTAGCAGCAAACGGTTTCGCAGTTGTTGTAGTATGTAGTGTGGACTTTTAATATGTTTTTTTAATTCTTGAAGATAATTTTCAAATTTGTAACTCGAAAAATTATCAACAGAGCCGTATAAAGACACAAAGTGGGGCAAATGTAATAAACTGTGAACGTTATATGTCACGTTTTTTAGACCATAAAAACTGGGGAAAAGGGACACGAATTGTTTTAACATAATCTGTGCATTGTCAGTATTTAAGGTGCAAAAGCGTCTTTCTGAAAGAAGTCTTATACTTACGGTTAAAAGACAAAGATGATAAAATTGATTATTCGAAATTTTATCTTTAAAAATTAAAAAAGATGCATACAACAAGAAAAATCTGAATTCCACAGCTTTCCATCTGGGTATCTCTGAAAATGGTCGTGGTCTGCGGGCGAACTCTGAGGGAATGTATGTACCAAGAGTACATTCTGAAATATTATGACTATCGGCTTTTGACAATCCGTTAAGGATAAGGAGGAGTTTTTTAGTCACTCCAAGATCTACAACAGGGGTCATCAAAGTAACTGTCGCTCCCTTTACAATCAAAATTTGTAACCACTACACATTAAAATACAGCACCGATTCCAACTCCATAGCACGGTTGAAACCGCAACACACAAGCATTACAGCACACAATAAAAGGTCGATTGTAGAGGTACGCTGTTAAAGCCAATCTGTTTGATGAGCCAGCCGAGCCACTAGCTGATGATGCTTGATCTACAAGATGCATTACGTCTAACGGAAATTTCTTGCCGCGAAAGAATCATCAGTTCTAAAACATCCTGAAACTACATTATAAACGGTTGTATGCTCTATTGAAAAACCTTTTTGTTCACATTCGTGGCACCCAGAATGAGAATTATGATGTTTGACAGACTTACAAAATGATTTTGCAGGGCTGTCGCAAGTGAAAAGGCGCACCGAAAAACCTTTTCGGTGGCTCTCATCACCCAAGGAAATTCCGTTTTCCTTTAGAGAAACCACTTCCGAGACATAATGTTGAAAAAGCGATTCGTTAATGTTGAAAAAGCGATTCGTAGCCCGTCAACATTGACATTGATGACTACTTCATTAAGGTTTTCTAAAAATTTATGCTTGATTAAATTTATGGATTTTTCAATTCCGATATATAGCATTTTGGCACCGTCAATATCAGAAATTTGTCCCAATGAATTGTCAATAGGGGTTTTCGGCATGAGTGCTTGATGGCTTTTGGGAAGACTGAGCCCAAATTCTTTCAGAATTGAAAGCAAATCATTTACAGCTCGAGTCGAAATATTATGTCTTAATGTCCAAAAACTTAATTTAACAGACAAATTTTCTGAGCAATTTGCTTGCTCATACTCATCACTGTAGCTATTATCAGAGTCACTCGAGTCACTACATAACTCCCGGAATAAGGTATCGTCGTATTCGAAATCAAACGAATCAGAATTTTCGTGGGGGTCTCTTAAATTATCTTCCGATTCGATTTGCCGGAAGGAGGCATTCATTGAAAAGTTACCCGTTTCTTCAGATTCTTCAAGAAAGGCTCGAAGACTTGTTGAAGCTTCTTTAGAAATAATACTCCGCCGTTGTCGTTTAGACAGATTTTCGAAAGTTTCCATTTTGATTGCAGTTGTCGGAGGGGACACTAACGGAGCTATGGACGGACTAACTAGTACAACTCTAAAAATAACAATTTATATAAATATATTGCTTTAAATTGTATAATTTACTTACCAAACGATAAAACACGCTTTAAAAAAGCATTGACCGACGAACGCCACCAAAAACCACAAAAAAGAAATGTCATTCGCAGTTTATAATTCTGACACACCATAGCAGAGAGCGCTGTAGGTTTAGTTTGAAACATTAAACTCCATGATTTTAAGAATATCAAAATTTATTTATCTGACTAATGCGTTGCCGCGTCCGTGCCGCGTAGAGTAGGCTCAGTTTCTACTTTTAGACGCGGTGACAACTACTAGATGCCAGAACAAAATCATGCCGCACGCACGAACGCGTAATTGGGGTTTAGGCTTAATAATCATCTTTACAGATAGAAAATTTGAGATAATCGAGGACCGGATGTTAGACGATTCTGAGAGTTTCCGTATATTTCAAGACTTTCCGGAGCATAGCACGGATATAGAATGGTTGGAGGAAGATTCCATGGAAGGATATATAACACAAAATTTGTCGGATGAGAATTTTCCTACGGGTAATGTCATCTTTTGTTAATTCTTAAATGCATGTTAGAAACTTTTTATATTTCAGAAACATTTGCAGAAGCCATTAAAAACAGGCCAAGTCTCTGGGATATCAGGGACTCAGATTACAAAAATCGAGTTATACGCCCGACACTATGGAAACAGGTTGCAAAGGAAATTGGTATGCATAACAAAAACCAGATTTAATGTTTCGGAATTGATTTTTAATGAATTATTAGGTGACGACATTGATGTTAACACCTTAAAAAAGAAATGGAACCAGCTAAAATCTGGATACCTACGTTCTAAAAGATTATTGCCAAGTGGTTCTGCTGCAGGCAAAAAGCCATATAAATATGGAAAATTGCTGTCATTTCTAAATGACACATCAAAGCCGAGGAGGTAATAACTTTATTATCTTTTATACCTCACTAGCTTTAAGGCCCGTAATCATATAACGGGTAACCGCAATCTTGTTTTTAAGAAAATTTTAGAAAGTGTAACTTGTGTAGTGCCATCCTAGATGACAAATTCCGTTTATATGGACAAAGGAAGACGAAGTTACCCAATTCGGCCCTAAACTATTTTTCCAATATTTCGAGTCCGCGAGTTTGAGTTTAAACAGAAATTTAAAGTCGTTTTGTTGTACAGTTTTTAATTTGGCCTGCCTTGTAAGATGGACTACCTAATAGCGGTTTAATTGCTCCAGGAGATGTCAGGTGCGAGGTTACAGACGAAGGAAGGAGTCTTAGCAGTAGGCCATATGGAAAAACCGACCGAGTGGCAAAAACCGTGTCAAAGTGGCTTTGACGGTTCTAATTATATCAAGGGAGGAGGGTGTAAAGTAAGGGGAGGGACGAATTCAGTACGTGAAAACATTGTCTGGGGGACGGCTTAATGCCTGGATCAGATATGGCTACTTTCGCTGCGCTGCACGAAGAAAAACCGTCAATTTTTGCAGCCGCTGCAGTTTTTCTGAAAGTTTTTCTTCGTGCAGCGCAGCGAAAGTAGCCATATCTGATCCTGACATAACTTCAAAAAGTTGCGCTTCACAGTTGCGTTAACAGTTCAATAAATAGCTAACAGGCAATTGTAGCTTCTCTTGTGTTTTTTATTATTAGAAAATTATTTTTACTTTCAGGTCAATACTTTTATGTAATGATGACTCGCTTTTACCGTCGACCTCAATCGATTCCACAAGTCCGGTCTCAACATCAAATTCAATAAGTAAATCGTTTTATATAAAACCAACATATTTGAAATGTTTTTTATTGCAGAGAGAAATATTTTCAAGGACAAAAATTTTGAACTCAAGAAAAGAGCACTCGATTTAATAGAAAAGGAGGAGTTAAGAAAAGAAACCGAAAAACCGAACTCATTTGCGCAGCTGACCTGCGAAATGATCTGCAAAGATATGGAAATTCTTCCGGAAAATATTCAACGGAGACTTCGGCTGGAATTCATAAAATTGTTGGACGAAGCTGTCATTGAAGCCGGTCAAAACTGAAAATCTAGAAAGTGGCTGTTTATTATTTAAAATACACATTTTTTCAATTACATTTTTTTATTAAAAATTTAAAAACATATTCTCTATTTATATTTGCAGAAGAAACTCGGATCGCGTACACAACGTAATGCTCCAAAAACGCTCACAAATGCCCCATTTATGTCCCGATCCTTGTAATATTCATGAACCCAGAACTTTCTCTTTTTTTACGACACGGTCTTCATTGTCACTGTCACTTGTGCTATCTTCATCGAAAATTATATCGATTAGTAATTTTTTGCTATCCGAATCCATTTTATTACAATATTTAAAGACGATGTCAACTGTCACACGGTTGGGAGATTTTTTTGAAGTCTAGCTAATGTTTGAAAGTTGAGTGTTGTGGTCATGGAATAAGGTTCAAATTCCTATGTCGTATATCCTATAAAACTACCTATAAAAACATCGCGTTCGTCTTCTGTCTTTCCCACTGACAATTACAGAGATTTGTCTCTTTCTATTTATATGCAATTTTTTGCACAAGTCGAATGCTTCAGTAATGGAGATCCACTATAAAGAAGCGATTTGGCTTTAAAAATAATTTTGGTCTTAAGAGGCGATTTGGCTTAAAGAAGCGATTTGGCTTTAAAAAGAATTTTGGCCTTAAGAGGCGATTTGGCTTAAAGAAGCGATTTGGCTTTAAAAATAATTTTGGTCTTAAGAGGCGATTTGGCTTAAAGAAGCGATTTGGCTCTAAAAAGAATTTTAGCCTTAAGAGGCGATTTGGCTTAAAGAAGCGATTTAAAAAGCTGTTTGGCCTAAAGAGGCAGTTTGCCAGTCAGACTGGTTGAAAAGTGTCCACTCTGAGTTGTGATCGACTTCTGCAGTAGGATTCTTGGCAAATTCGATAAATAACGATCTGGAAAGTTCGCTAAGGGTATTATTTTGTACAGTTGGTTAATTTTTCCTCTGGCGGCGAAAATTTAAATACAATCTGGACAGTAGCGGCAAATTTAAAATTTGTTTTAAATTCGACATATTTTGAAAAGTAAACAAATAACAATTTTCTTTCGAAAAAGTGTAATATTTAGCTGTGAAAAATATTTTCGGCAGTTTTTTATGCAATTCTAGATGGGTTTCCGCACACTTTTCCTTTGAAAACCAAAATAGAAAAATCTCCGAAAATCGTTTTAGAATTTTCCCGGATTAGCCAATGAAAAGGTTTTACGTTTTTGGGAAAAAATTTTAACAATCACAACAAAAAAATGTCAAAGAAATAAACACAAATGGTTGAGGTTAAATACAAAAGATTTTTTTTTGCTGTCAGCAATTTCGATTCAATTGAATTTTATTGCACTTTCTTGTTGCCAAGATGTGTTTCCCTCCCTCTTTCGGGACTACAACCGGTTTCCGATGTTGGCCTCCACAAGCAAGAGTAATTTTCATTTCGCTGTGCGTGAAAGATCTCTTTTCATCAGCGGTTTGAAAATTTCAACTTGATCAAAAAGTAAAAGCGAATTTAATTTCGTTTTTTTAAAGGAAAAGGCAAATGCGAGTAATGTTTAGACAACTAAGGGACGCATTCAACATTTTATTTCATTTTTGCCAACGCGACAACAATTAAACAACATTCTTAAGTGGACGAAACTCAAACATCATTAGTGTTTATCGACTGGTACGAGAGCAGTCGTTATGAAAATTCGTTTTGGAAGGATCAGTGTTGCGGAGTCATAGTCGAGGGTAATTTTATTGGAAAGTTGACAGCGAGAAACAAAATACAACGCCATTTTACATCACTACCGCAAACGTAAAAGCTCTTATTGGCTGCGTTCAGACGAGGTTGAAACTGGTTGAAGTCAACCAAGTTACTTTTAGTGAAAAAACCTGCTTGCGTTCTCACGTAGTGTTTTTCAACTTTGCACTGCAGTATATTTACACATGCTATGTCAATGTGTGCATGTAGCAAGAAAAATTTTGTGAACCCCCACCATTGAACTCTATGTGTGTATGTGTTTTCAACCAAGTTCACCCGGCCTAGCCAGCAGGTGAATTCCCCGCATACACCCGATAGCGTCTAGCCCGTAAAATCGAGTGGAAACTTGGTGAAGTCAACCAGTTTCAACCTCGTCTGAACGCAGCCATACGTATTTATGGATAACGACATCGTTGTGGATAACTACATCGTTATAAGTGCCAAGAATCCCACTGCTGGTTTGTTAAGCGATTGCTTCGGCTTTTATAGGGAATTTGGAAATGCTTTGTAAAGATGTGTGACATCAGCGCCGGTGGTGAAATTGTGTACTGCTTGACGTCGATCTTGTAATTTGATTTGATTGATTTTAATCGTTGAATTTAATCTGGATTGTTTTGCTGTCAAAGTAAGTAATTATAGGTCTGTTCGATATAAGTCCTGGACTTACTCCGAATATTTTCACTTTACTCCACAAAATAGCGGATTTTCTTACTCTGAATTTGTTTTTATCGAACAACTTGGAGTAAGTTCAGAGTAAGTCACGTTTGAACTGTCAAGGTTGAGGTTAAGTTTTACGTTTGTTTACAACATTTTTAAAATGAATATCAAGGATTTCTGATGATTTCGATCAATATGAATTTAATATATTCGTTTAATATATTAAATGTATTTCATGAAACCTGTTTTGTAAACTTACGCTCAACTTGGTATACCCGCAATTCTCCAGAATGATTTTCAACATATAAATTTTCATAATTATACATTTTATAAATTTTTCTTGACTTCCAAACACTGTAAAAGAGAGGTTATGTCTGACAAATATCAGCTGTCAAAAGTTTACTCCAGCTAAAAGCAAGAGTAAGTCCAGCAGCGGTATTGTGATTTTAATCTGTAAAAAAGGTGGAAAAACTCACACGTGAGATTTCTCGCCTATTCATTTCCAATTCACCTTTCAAGAATTCGGTATTATGATTTTCCAAGTGAAACCTAGTACATACTTAATACAAATCTATTACAGAATATGATAAATTTATATTTCAAAGTTGTTTTTGGTTGTTATTTTGCAAATTTTAACTAAATTCAAGAAAAGTGTTACAGTTTTTTTTGTATTATAAACAATATAAATGATTCTCTAGATGTTGTTTCAACATTTGAAACATCATTTGTGCGGTATTTCAACATTTTTTTTTGCACTTTTGTTTACATAGGAAATTTTACACATGAAATTTATAACAGCTTCTCTCTGTCTGGCAGGTACTTTCTTCTAGCAATATATGTGCGGAATGCAATTTTAATTAGTTTCGAATAAAAGAAATACTATTAAAAGTAACCCCTTTTGCTTGCATTTATTTCGCCCACATAAACTCACTTTTCGTTTCCACGTCCGAAATCGGTGGCGGATTTTTTAACATTTCGAGGTGAGAAATTTCACGGTGAATTCTCCCGTATTTGTGATCACAATACCAAATAATGAGAAAACTCACTTATTCAGTTTTCTCACGCAAAAAATTTTCTCACTTGGCAATCACAATACCGCTGCAGGACTGAAAAGATGAGTTCTGGACTTTTCTGTTCGATATGTGTTCGGAGTAAGTTCAGAACTCATATCGAACAGAAAAGAGTAAAAATTTTTACTCTGAGTAAGTCCAGGACTCATATCGAACAGACCTTATAATTTCGTGTTAAATAAGTGTTTTATGTTAAATGAGTGTTTTATGTTATCTGTATTCAGTACCCAGTAGGAAATGGAGCGCTTCAACAGAGCAAAAAGAGCGCTTCCATAGAAGCAAGAAGTGCTTCATTCTCCATTCCTACTCATATACTTTTTCACATTGCATTTGCATGTCCTACGCGGGGTAGCGCTCCAAACGAGATGCATTTGAAGCGCTTCTGAAGCGCTTAAAAAGAATGTACAGAGAAGCTGTTTCAGCGCTCCTTAAAAATTCTCTCCTGAAAAATGATGGTACAGTCTGTTCCAAAATTTTGTAATAAAAGGCTCACACAGTTTTCATTATAAATTTTATTTTAAAATATAAATATTTTGGATTTGAGATAATGAAAAAAAGGAAAATGAATACATTATTTTAATTAGATTTTTTTGTTTTGAATGTATTTTTATATAATTTATTTTTGGCATGTCGGAAATCTATTCTCATTGCCTTTTCGAAATCTCCATATCCAAGGTCTTCACACTTTACAGTTTCTATTAAAACATATAAAATATAAAAAAAATGCGAAGGTTATTTTGATAACTTACCAAAAACAATTTCATTAATAAACTTTTTGAGTTTTACCGCTTTCTTCTTTTGCATCCCATCCCAGTTTAACTCCATTAAGAGATTGCGCTCGAAAAATAAATATACGCATTTTGAAATAATCTGAAAAGCACATAATTTATAACATTATCATGTTATTATTTAACTTGTCATTTCTTACCTTTATTTTCTTTATTGTTATGCAAATCATTTTGGTCCCTTAAAAAAATTTTCTTCATTGGCATCATTTTTATTATGCTTTGAAATAAAGTAATCTTTTTATTGCATGACTTAGAACGCAAAAAATTATAAAAAAATTAATAAAACATTTACTTACCAGTTTTCTTCGACGATATAAATTCAATTAAATTATTGCAATTGTTAAACAATTTCAAAAAGTTTCCCGACACTAGTTTTTTTTTCACATCATTTAATAACATTCAAAAGATAATAATTGTGCTTCCTGGCAGCTTCTTTTGGCAGTGAAGAAGAAGAGCGCGAATATTGCTTCTTGAGGAAGCGCACCAAAAAATTCCTGCTGGGTATGTGTACTGTGATCTTTGAATCGTTTGTCGTGTTGTCTTTTTTGTTGTGTTTTTGTTCGTTTTGTAGTGAAGTTAATGAATTTGTGGTCTGTTTGTAATTCGTTATCCTTTTTGATATTTTAATGTTTGCTTTCTTTTTCAGATTTTTATGACGGTACTGTACACAACTAAAAATCCGTATTGGTTGTAAAACTAAACCCAAAATTTAAATATTTTCCTCCGGTTGAATTTTTCCACTTTTAATTCAAAAATTAAACCATTTGTTTGCGATTGTTTTTTCCTGCTACTTGGTTTGTTCGATATGGAGGAAATGGCGTCTGCTAGTGGTCATTTTATTTTTTCCTGAGTTTCCAATACACCGTGAAATTCTTGCCGGCCGCCATTTTGTTAATTCTTGTACACGCATACACACTAATTGTATTGTCATTGGACTTAGGTATGTAAGCAAAATTTCAAGTCAATCGAATGGGTGGAAGACGGACAAAATCAGATTACAAGAATTGACCGTCACAATCAAACTAATGAAGAATTCGAGTGGCAGATTTAGAGCAAGCTCTGTAGCAGAGTAGAGCAAGGTATTCTATTAAAGATCTCGAGCACCTCTACTTGCGAGTCGAGCACTTCTCAACAAACAAGAAGCATAAAATAAATTAAAACTAATTTTGGTATTTTTTCCAAATTGCGGGGTTTAGACACGGCAAGTAACTTGCGGTAAGTAGACGTATGTTCGGGCCCAATGCTCGAACAATAAATTTGTAAGGTGCCGGATTCAAATAAACAATTAATTAATTTTAACTAGTGTTTTATTTCAACTTTATCTTAAACTAACAATTTCATAGACTTCAATAATTTAATCCTAAAGCAAAGTGAATGATGTCTTCTGGTACTCGGTGGTTTATTGATGATCTCCTTTTTGTTGAAGCCGTTTCCTCAGTTCTTCCGGTTTAACACGGTGGTTCCGGCAATCGAATTGGTTGGATTCTATATGTCTATACGGTGTAACTACCGTAGGGTGAGTGGCAGAACTTCCACTGATTTGCAGCGTAACTTCTGCTAGTGTATGATCAAACTACCATATAGTGAGTGGCGGAACTACCACTGGTTTGCAGCGTAACTTCTGCTGGTGTATGGTCTAACTACCATATAGTGAGTGGCAGAACTTCCACTTGTCTGCAGCGTAACTTCTGCGAGTGTATGGTCTAACTACCATATAGTGAGTGGCAGAACTGCCACTTGTTTGCAGCGTAACTTCTGCAAGTGTATGGTCTAACTACCATATAGTGAGTGGCAGAACTTCCACTTGTTTGCAGCGTAACTTCTGCGAGTGTATGGTCTAACTACCATATAGTGAGTGGCAGAACTTCCACTTGTTTGCAGCGTAACTTCTGCGAGTGTATGGTCTAACTACCATATAGTGAGTGGCAGAACTTCCACTTGTTTGCAGCGTAACTTCTGCGAGTGTATGGTCTAACTACCATATAGTGAGTGGCGGAACTTCCACTTGTTTGCAGCGTAACTTCTGCGATTGGACTTTCAAGTATTTGAGTTAATTTGTTAGTGGGAAATTATGATGTTAAAGGTTGGTAATCGAATACTGAAGTGATTTCTCTTGGTACAGGACTTGGTATTTATACTCCTTTGGTGAACGGTAATCCCCACCTTTGCATCCTAAACTTAATTCGTTTAAGTATTTTGGTTGCAATATTTTATTGGAATTCAATCGTTTCGTAGTAGAAATATCGATCAAAGTTGTTTTATTTGGGGTAATTATTTTCTACCTTTTGTTTGTGAAATATTGTTCGCGTGGCACTCGTTACTTTGTAAATGTCCTTTGACAGAAATGGTATGAACAGAAATGGTCTGTATGTTGAGGATTTACGGATGGTTTGATCATCTGTATTTTCAGGGAGATCGACAGTATGGCCTTCAGAGTGGTAATGTGGCAGTGTGGCATTCGAGGATGTGGCAGAGTTTGGGCAAGGCAAATTGATCTGTTCGGGTGTAAGGCCACAGATCAATTGATGGTTGTTTTTGGTTGCACTTGCATGAAGTGCTGGAGTAAGAGGTGGTTTCTCATCCTCTGATCTTTGTGTCGCATCCTCTGATTGTTGAGGTTAAGTTTATTTGTTTATGTTTTCTTTTACGTGGTTTTCTTGTGTTTTTCCTTTTTGTGTTTTCCTTCGAGTCTTTTTAGGTGTTGGACCGAACATTCTCCCCCCCATGAAACACTAAGTGTTTCAGATTATCAAATTGTGAGTAAAAGTCTTGATTGTTATGCTGAATTCAATTTATTTATTTTATTTTATATTTCATATATTTTTTTTAAATTCATTTTAGAAATGTTGTTTGAATGATTTCTCCGGACCTCAATTTGCGGAACTTGATTTTTCCTTCGCGACAGGTGAGAACCAGCTTTCTTCCCGGCATAATTCGATGTGGGATTCGGAAAGTGACTTCGTAGACAGGTTCGGTTGTTGAATTGGTTGCTGACGTTTCGACCGAAGTAGTCCTTGGATCCGTTATGGCTAGTTTTGGCGCGTTTTGAGTTGACGTCATCGTTGATGATCGTGCCTGAGCCACGGGAGTTATTACAGGTTTTTCACTGTTTTGGAGTTTTGGCGCCGAAACTGGAGGCCTTGGCTTTAACACCGATATCTGCTGATTTTCGGCGATGGATTTCGACAAGTATCCTGTCCATGGAACGTTTGCAGATGAAAAATTATTTGTTTTCGGAAGTGTCGGATTACCATGTCCGGAAGTAAATGGTGTGGTGTTGGGCTGGGAATCACTATTTCCATTAACGATGGTAATTTATTTTCCGGTCGGTTTTTCGTTGGCTTTGGCTTGACAATCGCTGATCGAATCCTGGCACTTGTAGTGGGTTTTTTGTGATTATCCAATTTTTCCTTTTTAGATGATGATTTTGATGTTCCCGCGGATTTTGAAGCTGTGTCGGGACGTTTTTCGGGTTCTTGTCGTCTTGACCTGATGCTGGTAGGGACTTTGGAAATTGTGCACTTACGTACGCATGGATCGGCTGGGTTGGTTTCCATTTCGACAGTGTTTCGCACAGGCTGCATCCACTCGCGTTTTTCCATTTCTCCTTCCGATGAAGAAGATAAATTTACTTCGGCGACTATGAAATCCATTTTTACCTTAGATGTTAACTCGCTGACGGCTAATCCAGAAATAGGACGAGATAAATGAATTTCCGTAGCAGATTCCGTTGGGAATTTCAGTTTTAACGGTTTCAAAAACTTGTCTAAAAGGGTGTTTTTCAAATTTTGGTGTAGTTTAAATGCTAGAGTTCCTTTATGAGGTGGAGTGGGGAATTGATCATTATTGATTTGGAAGAGGACAGATTTTGGTTATGGGTCGTTTAAAAATTCCATTATTGGTGAAAATATCTACTACACGTACTTGTCCGTCAGTTCCGGGATAAATTTTTTGTATCCGGCCTAAAGTCCATTTTTGGGGTGGAAGGTTTTCGTTTTTAATGAGTACGAGCTCATTGATTTTAATGTTTTGTGATTTTTCAGTCCACTTTGATCTGGTTTGGAGTTGATGCAAGTATTCTTGTGACCATCTCTTCCAGAAGTGTTGATGTAATCGTTGAATTAATTGCCAGCGATTTAAGCGATTTTCGTTAATATTCAATAGTGATGGTTCTGGAATTGCTTGGATCGAATCTCCAGTTAAAAA
The DNA here is from genome assembly GCA_964034945.1 of Chrysopilus asiliformis. Lineage (NCBI taxonomy): Eukaryota > Metazoa > Arthropoda > Insecta > Diptera > Rhagionidae > Chrysopilus > Chrysopilus asiliformis. The sequence goes on along the minus strand of OZ035961.1, from coordinate 69,179,671 downwards.
ATGTCCTGGGGTTAATGCTGACAAGTCTTCTGGGTCTGAAGAAATATTTGCTAAGGGTCGTGAATTTAAAGAGGCTTCGATTTGGGTAGTTAAAGTGTAAAACTCTTCGAACGTTAACAGGCGATCGTTTAGTATTTTTTTTAAATGGCTTTTGGCACCTTTTACACCTGCTCCCCAAAGTCCTCCAAAATGTGGTGCCCCTGGTGGATTGAAATGCCATTTAATTCCTTGATTTGCAACTTGACGTGCTGCGTTTTGTTCGGATGAAATAATACTTTCCCTTAAATCCTGGGTTAACATACGATTTGCTCCTATGAAGTTGGTTCCACAATCACTGTAAATATCACTAGGTTGACCTCTTCTGGATGTAAATCTTCTAAAGGCGGCTAAGAAGGTTGTAGTACTTAAATCTGAGACCAACTCTAGATGTATAGCTTTCGTGCTTAGACATACAAACAAGGAAATGTATCCTTTGTAAGTTTTGTGACCTCGTCCCTTTGTGGTTTTGACATGGAAAGGTCCGCAATAATCCACTCCGGTGTGTGTGAAGGGTTTGCATGGCTGGACTCGAGGGGTTGGCAAAATTCCCATTAATTGTTTGCTATGGGCAGCTCTGTGTTTGAAGCACGTGATACATTGATGTAAGACATTTCGAACCGTGTTTCTGCAATTTGTAATCCAGTATTGTCGTCGCAATTGATATGAAGTTGTTTGTGATCCTCCATGTAGCACCTGAATGTGTGCATGTTTAATAAGGAGTGTAGCCAAATAGCTTTTATGGGAAATGATTAGTGGATGTTTTTCGTTAAAACTTAACATTGAATTTTGAATTCTCCCTCCAACACGGATGTTTTTTTCTTGATCTATAAAGGGTGATAATGCCTTTAGCTTGCTATTGGGTGGTATTGGCTGGTTTGTTGTTAGGGCGTGAAATTCTTCTGGAAATGGAGCCCTTTGATTGATCCTAATTATGTACTCTTTAGCTAGTTGAATTTCTTCCTTGTTTAAAAATGCTGTCTTAATTTTGGTTTGGTTTTTGCAGTTGTTTATAAAGCGAAGAATGTATGCGGTAACTCGTGTTAGTCGGAGGAAATTGGAGAAATTTTCCATAAAACTCGGAAGTTGATACACGTGAAAAGTGAGCAGCTGATTTTGTTTGATTTCTTCTTCAGTTTCATATAATCGTTAGTTATTGGGCCAGAATTGTTTGTGTTGCCGGAGCCAACTCGGTCCTGTCCACCACAAGTGGTGTATTTTTAGCTCTTGTGGTGCTAATCCTCTTGTAGTACAATCAGCTGGGTTGTCTTTGGACGTAACATGATTCCATTTAGCGGTTGGTAACCTTTCGTTGATTTGAGTGACTCGGTTTGCCACGAAACACTTCCATTTATTTGGATATGATGCAAGCCAGGCGAGTACTATTGTAGAATCAGACCAGGCGTAAATTTTGGTCGGTTTAGTATTAAAGACTGGAAGTGTTGCTTCTATCAGTTTTGCTAAAAGAGTTGCTCCGCATAGTTCAAGCCGGGGAAGAGAGATTGTTTTTAATGGTGCTACCTTTGTGCATGCAGTCACAAGATGTGTGAGATATTCCTCGTTTGAAATAGGGATGCGTATGTATAGTGCAGCAGAATATGCTTGCATGGATGCATCACAGAATGCATGAATTTCGTAATAGTTGGTTTCTGGAGTGATGTTCAACCATCGGGGAACTTCTAAACTGTTTACATCTGGTAATTGATCTCGGTATAGCAGATACTGGTGTAACACTTCTGATGGTAATTCATCATCCCAGTCACACGATAATAGCCATAATTGTTGTAGAAGAATTTTTCCTCTGATGACCGTGGGTGCACACCATTCTAATGGATCGAAAAGTTTGGCTATTTGTGATGCTACTGCTCGTTTTGTTACTTTATTGGGTAACGGATCGAGGTGTATTTTGTATTTTATGGTATCGGAAGTGGGGTCCCAGCTTAGTCCAAGAGTTTTTATTGAGTTATCTGTTTTAATAGATTTTAATCCTGGTGATTCCACGTAGTTTGGTGGGAGGTGATTTATTAAGGGTTTGGCATTGGATGACCATTTTCGAAGTGGGAATCCTCCAGAGTCGAGTAACTTAATTCTTTTTGTTGTAGGGTTGCTTCGTTGATGGAATCGGCTCCTGCTAGTACATTATCAACATAGAAGTTTTTTAACGTGATTTTTGAAGCTCGAGGAAATGTTTTCTCTCCATCCATGGCTAATTGGTGAAGAGTGCGGATTGCCAAGAAAGGAGCGGGTGCTGTTCCAAAACTGACTGTTGTGAGTTTGTATTCGCGCAGTTCTTCATCCGGATTTGATCGCCAGAGGATTCGCTGAAAATTTTGATGCTTCTCTGCTAAGGATATTTGTCTGTACATTTTTTCGATATCAGCGGAATATGCTATGCGATACGTCATCCAGCGTAAAAGAATGGTTTTAAGATTTTCCTGGATTGTTGGACCTACTAGCAATGACTCATTTAATGATTTTCCACTGTTAGTTTTTTGAGAAGCATTGAAGACCACCCGTAGTTTTGTTGTTGTGCTCTCTGCTTTTATTACAGGATGGTGCGGAAGAAAAAATCTTTCCTCAATAGGAACTCTATCTGGGATTTTCACCGGAATCATGTGTTTGAGTGATTTATACTCTTCCAAACATTTTACGTAATCGATTTTGAGATTTGGGTTTGAGGAGAAACGTTTCTCTAAAGATGCAAAACGTGATGCAGCGATTGGCCGGGAATTTCCCAATTGGAGTGGAATTTTGGGATTGAATGGTAATTCTACGCAATATCGTCCATCGGCTTGTCTGATAGTTGTGCGTATAAAGTTGTCTTCACAAAATTGTTCTTCCGTGAACATGGATTGATTAATTTTGTGATCTTCGATTTCCCAAAACTTTTTTAAAAAGTAGTGTAATTCTTGGTCGTGATTAATGGTCACGGTAAAGCAGTTTAGTTGCTTCTTAGTTGGACTAACTTGTCCAGATAGAATCCATCCTAGATGGGTATTCTGAGCGAGCGGCACATTTGATGTACTTGGTTTAACTCCTTCTAGTACAATGGCGGCATATACTTCCGCTCCTAGTAGGAGGTCGATCTTGCTGGGTATGTCAAAGTTAGGATCGGCAAGAGGGAGTTTCATCAAATGGGAGCACTGTGTTTTTGATACTGTTGATGGAGGTAGCATACCTGTAATGTTTGGGATTACATATGCAGATATGTTGAACTCTTTATTATTGTATCGGGATTTTAATTGTAGTGATGTTTTGCATTTGCATGTGTTGGTGTTGTTGCCACCGATTCCTCCAATTGTTGCGTTGATTTTTGATCGAGGTAGTTGTAAGCGTTGTACGGCGTCCTCAGTTATCAAGTTAACTTGAGAGCCTTGGTCGATAAGGGCTCGAAGTGTATGTTTGCCTGTTTTTGTAGTAGTTGTAACTAATGCTGTAGCTAATAAAACTGTATGTTTTTTGTGGTTACAGTGTAGTGCTGTAGCGGTAGTACTTGTGGATGGTTCGTTAAGTGTTGTGATATTAGGGTTTTGTTGAGAATTGTTGTTTGAACTTAAGTTGTTAGTTTCCAAATGTAGTAAAGTGTGATGTAGTTTGTTGCACTTGAAGCATTTCTTTTTACTAATGCAGTTTTTTATGGAATGTCCTTGATCCAGGCAATTCAAACAAAGTGACTTGGTTCGAGCTGTTTTTATACGTTCATCTATGGCGAGTTGCGTGAAGCTAGGGCACTGGCGGATGTGGTGTTCTTCTTTACAAAGACAACACTTCCATTTTTTTGTTATGTGGAAAGATTGTTTTTTTTGATGTTGATTCGTATTCGTTATGTTTGTAGTGCGTTGTGAGCTGATCATTTCGAGTGATCGGAATCTCGTTTCGAGGAAAACCATTAGCTCGGAGAATTTTGGTAATTCTTTGTTATCGGTAAATTGTTGTTCCCAAAGTTGTAGAGTTCTGGCGGGTAATTTGGTGGTAATGTAGTACACCAAGATTGAGTCCCAAGTCGAAGTATCAACCCCTAGATTTTGTAGTAGTTGTATACTTTCATTAGTTGTATCGATAAGATGTCTTAGTGTTTCTGTTTTTTCGATATGTTCCTGAGGTTGTTCCAGGAGTTTTCGTATTTGTGTATTGACGAGGATTCTTTTGTTGTTGTATCTATTCATCAATGTTTCCCAGGCGGAATTATAATTAGTGGCCGTGATTTCGAAATGGCGAATCAGTTGTTCCGCTTCTCCGGTAACGTTGCTTTTTAAATAATGTAGTTTTTGGACATCCGGTAGGTGGTTGTTTTGATGAATGAGGGATGTATATAAGTCACGAAAAGAAGTCCAGGTATTATAGTCGCCACTGAATTTTGGTAATTGTATTCGGGGAAGACGGATGTCTTTTGCGGATGACAAAGTTTGTTCTGGTGATGGTTGACCGAGTGCTGGAGATAAAGCAACTGGCCCAATAATTGTTTCTTGGAATTCTTCTAATTCTGAGAGGTAGTCTAAATAGAATTCTCGGGCAGTTGCGAAAATATCTTCCGAAAAATATTTAATGTTTTCGTAAGTCTCGTCGTAATTATCCATTATGAAGTCGTGGCCTTGTTGTAACTTTTCCCATAATGATTTGATGCCATCAATTCGATTGCGAAAGTAAGGACCTATTTTTCGTTTGGCTCCATCTTTCCTATAATTGTCTCTATCTTTTATTAGCAAATTATAGTAGTAGGTTTGTTTGCTACAGAGAGTTCGGATAGTCGTAGGATTTTTGTTTTTGCTGCTTCCAGCTTCGGTTCTGGTTGCTAGATCTGGAGGGTCGGACATTGTTAGCAGATAAGTTAGTTGTTTAATAAATTATTTATCAAATCCGGCTCGAAGGACCAAATGTTCGGGCCCAATGCTCGAACAATAAATTTGTAAGGTGCCGGATTCAAATAAACAATTAATTAATTTTAACTAGTGTTTTATTTCAACTTTATCTTAAACTAACAATTTCATAGACTTCAATAATTTAATCCTAAAGCAAAGTGAATGATGTCTTCTGGTACTCGGTGGTTTATTGATGATCTCCTTTTTGTTGAAGCCGTTTCCTCAGTTCTTCCGGTTTAACACGGTGGTTCCGGCAATCGAATTGGTTGGATTCTATATGTCTATACGGTGTAACTACCGTAGGGTGAGTGGCAGAACTTCCACTGATTTGCAGCGTAACTTCTGCTAGTGTATGATCAAACTACCATATAGTGAGTGGCGGAACTACCACTGGTTTGCAGCGTAACTTCTGCTGGTGTATGGTCTAACTACCATATAGTGAGTGGCAGAACTTCCACTTGTTTGCAGCGTAACTTCTGCGAGTGTATGGTCTAACTACCATATAGTGAGTGGCAGAACTTCCACTTGTTTGCAGCGTAACTTCTGCGAGTGTATGGTCTAACTACCATATAGTGAGTGGCAGAACTTCCACTTGTTTGCAGCGTAACTTCTGCGAGTGTATGGTCTAACTACCATATAGTGAGTGGCAGAACTTCCACTTGTTTGCAGCGTAACTTCTGCGAGTGTATGGTCTAACTACCATATAGTGAGTGGCAGAACTTCCACTTGTTTGCAGCGTAACTTCTGCGAGTGTATGGTCTAACTACCATATAGTGAGTGGCGGAACTTCCACTTGTTTGCAGCGTAACTTCTGCGATTGGACTTTCAAGTATTTGAGTTAATTTGTTAGTGGGAAATTATGATGTTAAAGGTTGGTAATCGAATACTGAAGTGATTTCTCTTGGTACAGGACTTGGTATCTATACTCCTTTGCTGAACGGTAATCCCCACCTTTGCATCCTAAACTTAATTCGCTTATTTTGGTTGCAATATTTTATGGGAATTCAATCGTTTCGTAGTAGAAATATCGATCAAAGTTGTTTTATTTGGGGTAATTATTTTCTACCTTTTGTTTGTGAAATATTGTTCGCGTGGCACTCGTTACTTTGTAAATGTCCTCTGACAGAAATGGTATGAACAGAAATGGTCTGTATGTTGAGGATTTACGGATGGTTTGATCATCTGTATTTTCAGGGAGATCGACAGTATGGCCTTCAGAGTGGTAATGTGGCAGTGTGGCATTCGAGGATGTGGCAGAGTTTGGGCAAGGCAAATTGATCTGTTCGGGTGTAAGGCCACAGATCAATTGATGGTTGTTTTTGGTTGCACTTGCATGAAGTGCTGGAGTAAGAGGTGGTTTCTCATCCTCTGATCTTTGTGTCGCATCCTCTGATTGTTGAGGTTAAGTTTATTTGTTTATGTTTTCTTTTACGTGGTTTTCTTGTGTTTTTCCTTTTTGTGTTTTCCTTCGAGTCTTTTTAGGTGTTGGACCGAACACGTAAATACACGCGATTTGACCTAGTGTGCGACGCTCGCATATGTGTGAGAATACTTGCCGCTCTCTCGAAAAAAATAGAAAACCATTCTATTTTTGCGGCAAGTAAAACCAATACAAGAACATGGAACCGTGTACAAAAGAGGTGGTTTTATGTGTGTGTGTTTCGGTTTATTTTAAAGGGTGTTTTTTTTTAGACGTGTGGTTTTCAAGAAGAAATAAAACGCATATAATTTAATGTTATGGCCAAGAGTTTAGCTTTATTATAAAGATAAGGGTTTGCCATTATGTTTTAAAAATGATTTCGGGCAAGTGGCCGCCGCGGCTGGCTCGAATAAATTCCAGCCGAGAGGCCCAACTTTCGATCACTTTTTGCAGCAATTGGGGCCGTATGTCAGCCCTAACGCGCCGAATATTCTCTTCCAAGGCGTCAATCGTCTCGGGCTTATCTGCGTAGACAAGCGACTTCACATAACCCCACAAAAAATAGTCCAGCGGTGTTAAATCGCACGATCTTGGAGGCCACGCCACAGGCCCACGACGCGAGATAATGCGCTCACCAAAAGTTTCCTTCAATAAATTGATTGTTTCGTTGGCTGTATGGCATGTAGCGCCGTCTTGTTGGAACCAAAGGTCGTCCACATCAACATCCTCCAATTCAGGCACGAAAAAGTCATTAATCATGGCTCTATAGCGTTCCCCATTGACTGTAACATTATGGCCGGCTTCAATTTTGAAGAAATATGGACCAATGATTCCCTCTGCCCATAGAGCACACCAAACAGTGACTTTTTGAGGATGTAACGGCTAGGGCTTCTCATTTCCCGTAGAAATGAAATCCCGGGATTCCGGGACAAAAATATTCAAAATCCCGGGATCCCGGGAAATCCCGGGATTCGCTAACAAGCAAGAATTTATCCAATTAGATGGGAGAAAAATGTGTAAAATCAAAACAATACAAAAAAAATGCGTTATTGATTTTCAATTACAGTAATCCCCCGCTTTACGGACGGGATGCGTTCTACGGAAACTGTCCGTATATCGAAAATCCGTAAAACGAAACCTATTTTAGTATGAGATTGTACTGGGAATAAATAGATGTGTTCCAATCAATAGAAATGTCCGTAAAAAGAAACCTATTTTAGTATAAGCTCGTATTAAAAATAGATATATGCGTACCAAAAAAATCCGTAATACGAAACAGATTAGTATAATATATTAAAATAATTATTTAACTTCTAGTGGTATATATAATTATAGAAAAAAAAAATTTATACTACTTGAAATGGAGCATAAATCAATTGAATATGTTAAAACCAACAAAATATTATGGAACAAATCATGCCGCGGACAAAAAAACGTAGCTGTTTCTACGTAGGTTTCTGCTATTTTCGTCAGAATTCAAATTTCATTGTGGGACAGAAAGCAGATTCTGCTGCTGCTTCTGCTTCTGCCTCTGCCAATTGGAGTTCTCGCTTAAGAATAGCAAATAGATTTTTTAAAAATACACCGCACTGCAGTTTTTTATTGCCTTTTTTTAATTCTCTTTTGTGTATACACAAAATGTGTCAGAAATTTCGGAGAAATTAAGTATGTACATTTACAATAAATACAACATAATTATGGAGGACTTTTACTTGATTTTTTTCTGTGATTCAAAAAAAAAAAATTTTTTTGTCCGTAATAGCGAATTTTTTTATCCGTATAGCGAATTTGTTCCTATATTAGTCATGTCCGTAACTTCGAATTTCCGTAAAACGAGCGTCCGTATAGCGGGGGATTACTGTATTAATATTTTTAATTACAAAAACTTAAATATAAAATAACCACAGGCAACGATACAAACCAAAACTACAAAATATTGGTAACTTGATCTATTTTGATTTTTTCTAATTTTAAAATATTGGTAACTGGAGTACCATCTATATTATATTTTCCTAATTTTGAACAAAATTCGTTACTAGAGGGAAAAAGAAGTAAAAATTACGCAAATTTCGTGTTACAATATTTTTAATGTCGTTAAAAAGAGTAAAAAAAATGTTAATAAGAAATAGCGGGATTCCCGGGAAATTTAATTGAAATCCCGGGATAACGGGATGATATTTTACCCCCGGGATCCCGGGAAAACGGGATCCCGTTTGAGAAGCCCTAGTAACGGCGTCTGAAGAATGGCTTGTGGATTACCATCCCTCGAAATGCGACAATTTTGCTTATTGACGTACCCATTCAACCAAAAGTGAGCTTCATCGCTGAACAAAATTTTCTTGTGAAAATCGGGATCGGTGGCCATCTCGTTTTGGGCCCATTCACCGAACGTGCGACGCGCTTGATGGTCGTGCGGCTTCAATTCTTCCACAGTAGCAATAGCGTCTTCGGTGCGCACTGTACGGCGTCTCTGAGGATGCGCATTATCCACTAGAGTAAACGTGGTGCGAAACCGATCCATGGTTGCTCGAATTACCGACTCTGCTGGGCGATTATGTCGACCGAATATTGGACGCAGCGCGCGATGCGTCGCGCGAACCGAACCATTATTTTGGTAATAAATTTGCACGATTTGCAAACGTTGTTCAGGAGTAAGTCTATTCATTACGAAAGGGCAAACCAAACTGAGCATAAATCAAGTGACAACTGTCAAAAAGACCAACTCCGAAAAAAGTAGTGCCAGATTGAAAACCACACGTCTAAAAAAACACTCTTTATATTTGCTGCTTTGCGAGAGGACGACGTAACATTTTAAGGAAAAAACAACAAGGGTATAAAAAACTCGTCGGCAACAAACAGTTTTAGGTCGAAATTCGCGAATTTTTCTACAAAAAAGCAGGTGTCTGTCTCGTAGAGACGGCCAGAAGACGTGGATCCGTCCACACCGATCGCCAATAGATATTTAACCCGTTCGGTACATGTTTTTTTTCTATGGGGGTTAAAAATACTCTATATACAAATTAATGATGCTATTAGTATTCATTTAAAACAAAAAAAAAATATTTTTTTAAATACGTCCACTGTAGTCCAGCTTTTTACTCAAAAAATCAAAATTGGGTCACAAATGCACTTAAAGGTGAACTGAATGAGAATAGAGTGTTTGAAAATAAATAAATATAAGTCAATTCAAATTTTTTAGCATGATGCCATATGGCATCAAAATGCCGAATGGGATAAGTAAGAAATTTTAGTGAAAAGGAAATTAAGGAAACAAATTTTTATTTAAAACAGAACAAAAGCTATAATTGCCAATCTGGCAATTATTGAAAACTTGTAGGTCTGTTCGATATAAGTCCTGGACTTACTCCGAGTATTTTCACTTTACTCCACAAAATGGCGGATTTTCTTACTCTGAATTTGTTTTTATCGAACAACTTGGAGTAAGTTCAGAGTAAAGCTAGCATCAGACGAGCACACAAAACCTTAACACGTGTGATGACTGACGTAATTTTGACGTCACAAAATTATAACACCAGTTAACACCGTCTGATAACTTAAATTGTGACAGAATTTTTGTTTACACACCGTGTGATAACCTGTGTTACGACAATTTTTTTGACGTGTGTTAAACGAATTTTGCCTCCGTCTGATAACCCTGTGTAAAACGTGGTATGTGTTTTGACATTTTTCGGTCTGTGTTAAGACTGTGGGAAAATGTCCCAATGTGTAAACTGGCATGAATTCGTGCCATTTCACACGCACTGTGTTATAGCGAATATCTTAAAAACGGTGCATCTTATCAAAAAAGTGCAAGAACAAAAGTTGTTTAGGATATAGTTCTACATAAAACTTCCATACATCAAAATCCGATTCGGAGAATTTTAAAAAAATCTTATTGAAAAGTTTGACTTCAAAGTGGAATTTTGATACAACTGTTCGCTGTTCGCTGTTCGATTAAACTTCAAATAATGCCATATCACCAAACGGGTTTTCAATTATAGCTTTTGTTATGTTTCTATCTGCGACTTCACAAATTGTTAGCAAATTATCGAATTGACCGACCCACATCCGTAAGAAATTCCGATACAATTCGAGTTCTTCAGAGCGCAATTCCACCATCAATTTGGCAAAGAAACCCTCCTTCTCGCGACGCGACACCCAATCCTTTGTACAACAACTGCGCTTTTCGAATATAGGCTGCCAAAACCGCCATATCCATCATCTCCTCATATTTCCTTTTTGACATTTTGATTTAATTTTATTTTTATTCACAAATTTAAATTAGCGCACAATTTTGACAAGCAATGACCGAGAAAAATACACAAAATGTCAGCGAGCTATCACACCGTCTGATAGCAAATCAGTGTGTCAGACGATTTCGACTGCTGTCAAACGTCTTTCATCATCACACCTTTTGAGGCTTTTCACTCCGTCTGATAACTACTCAATCTGCGTAACACAGTGTGTAATTGTGTGACAAAATTTCGTGGGAAGACTAGCGACGTTAACACGTTTTGGGACAAAAATCCGATTGTGTGGAAAAAAATTTCACACCGTCTGATAACAACACATTTCAAGTGTAAGGACGTGTCGTGTCAGATGTGTTTGAAATGTGTTTTGAGTTTTTTTCGTGACGTCAGTCATCACACGTGTTAAGGTTTTGTGTGCTCGTCTGATGCTAGCTTTAGTCACGTTTGAACTGTCCTTTAATATATTAAATGTATTTCATGAAACCTGTTTTGTAAACTTATGCTCAACTTGGTATACTCGAAATTCTCCGTCATGATTTTCAACATATAAATTTTCATAATTACACATTTTATAAATTTTTCTTAACTTCCAAACACTGTAAAAGAGAGGTTATGTCTGACAAATATCAGCTATCAAAAGTTTACTCCAGCTAAAAGTAAGAGTAAGTTCGGAGTAAATTCGGAGTAAGTCCAGGACTCATATCGAACAGAAAAGAGTAAAAAATTTTACTCCGAGTAAGTCCAGGACTCATATCGAACAGACCTTGTATGTTGATTTAAGTATCAAAATTCCACTTTGGAGTCAAACTTTTCAATGACAATGGCATGTATGGCAGTTTTATGTAGAATCATATCCTAAATAACTTTTGTTCTTGCACTTTTTTGATAAGATGCACCGTTTTTGAGATATTCGGTTTCACCATACGGGTATAATAATTTTATTTATAATTGGTTTATGATAAGAGAAGTGTGAAATTTGTTTATTTATTTTTATATATTTATATTTATATCATAGATACAGTGTTCAAAACGCTCCCATTTCTAGTCTTTCGTTCAAATTAAACGAAGGTTTTACATAAATTTACTATTTCATCGATTCTACCACTATTTTTCGGCCGATTTACTACGATTTCGAAAATCAAAAGTCAGAACCCTGAACAGAATTTTAATGCTAGGAGCGAAATATCGCTCTTTTACTAATGAAATACATCATACCCAACAGCCATCGCTCGAGGCTTTCATTCATTTTTATGCGAGACCCACAAACCGTTTTGAACAAGAAGCGACAACTTAAATAGAAATCATTTTCGTTCCCAAGAACAAGAGTCGGAAACCACAGCAAGCGCTTTTGCCGTTAAGAGGAGAAAAGAACGAAATAACATGACATTCAATACATCAGATTCAATACACACAAAGGAGGAGCATAAAAAAGAGTATAAATGTGAAATCTGTACTACAAGCAGCAAACACAGCATAACAGCGGCAGTAAAAATTTAGATTTTGATTCTTAAAAAGATAATTGAACATAGTTTAACATAACAAAATACCCTAAACAATGCTTTAATGTAGGCCGGATCTTGTAACACAGTTTCTGTTCGGATGTCACCACAAACTATCGAGTTTCATCGATTGCAAATTTGTTATCATGGCAGCAAGCCGATTTTCTAATTTGTACCCCCATAACCAAAATCCAAGACGTATCCACGTCAAAAAGTGTCGTAATATTTTTCCTCAGAAAATTTTAGGTTATGTTTTCGTTCGGCTGTCATTCTACTTGAAGTGATTTACTTGTAACGTGTAAACTAAGCTAACTACTTACCTGTCTTTACTTGCCGCGAGTTACTTGCTGTGTATAAACCCTGCTTAACTTCACTCTGTTCTAATACAATTGCGGTCAAATGAAAATATTCTTTACTAGATGAAGATAAATCCAATAAATCTACAAAATAATTTTCCATTCTGGATTCGATACGATTTTGTTAGCCTTAACCTCAAATCTGACGACATTCGAGAGATGACAAAATTGCTCGAAAACTGCTCGTACACGCAGTACCTTGGTCACTCGAATACGCAACTCTTTTTCTAGGGATACAAAAATCCCTATCGACTACATATTCTTGGAAACAGCAACTTTTGAGCAAAAAGAGCATGTCAGTCGAATACGACATAAATAAAAGCTTGTAAAACGCGGCATATGGAATCTCTAATTATGTGTCAGAAAAAAGCCACCATCAGTGTTACCAATAGAAATATCAGTTGTGGTCAACACAAAACTTTCTTCTACAAAATCTACGACCCTGCGCAATTTACGCTAGAGCCCTGTCGCGTTGTCAACCTAAGACGACCTCCCAATAAATTGTTGGTTCATCCAAAAATATCAAAAACGTACAAAATTTGAGATAACTTGAGAACGGTAAAAGATATCAATTTACGGTAAATGGCAAAAATGTAGAAAATTTTAACATCTTTAATTATTCTTTTAACTGATTTGTCGAAAAACCGTTTGGGTTTAAAAGCTTTAAAAATTTTGTGTTCGTATGTGTGTTGTGTCAAAGTTGTTCTGATTCATTCATTGTTTGATAGCCAATATGCGAGGTACAAAGTTCAATGACATGTTTCGTCGCCTGTGAATTTTTGTTTTTTTTTTTAATTCTGTATTGTAGCATTTTTCACTTTAAGCAGGCGTATTGGATTCGTTGAGATTTTAAAAAAATCTTCCTTTTCGGATTCTAATTATTTTCTTTAGAGGAAAGATGTTTATTGATGGACCGTTTATTAATTTATTTTTGATTTGATCATTTCCTTAGACTACACGGCAAAAAATCCTGGAGTATTTTTCAATCCAAAAATTATATTGACGAAATCTTAATAAAATTTTGGATTAGAATTTAATACATGCGAATTTTTGAAAAAAAATTAGCCCTTTTTGCCTTCATATTTTAACAATTTTTTATTGTGTATTGAACTTAAATACTTTTAATATTAATGTCTACAATTTATTCAAAATTTTCGACTTTAATACTAAATTAAACTAAAAACATAAAAGCTATAATTGCCAATCTGGCAATCATTGGAGACCCGTATGGTGATATTCGTATCAAAATTCGAGCAGTTGTACCAAAATTCCACTTTGAAGTCAAACTTTCCAATAAGATTTTTTAAAATTTGTTCCAATCGGATTTTGATGTATTGGAGTTTTATTTAGAATCATATCCTAAATAACTTTTGTTCTTGGACTTTTTTGATAAGATGCACCGTTTTTGAGATATTCACAAAAAACGATTTCGTTCGTATGGGGGGTACCCCCCCTAATGGTCCATTTTTGCCCATTAACGAACTTAGCCTCGCATTTTACGAAAAACGAATCTGCGCAAAATTTCAAGTCTCTAGCTCAATCCGTGCGCCCGCAATCCGCGCCACAGACGGACAGACGGACAGACGGACAGACGGACAGACGGACAGACGGACAGACAGACGGACAGACAGACGGACGGACATGCAAAAATTAAATATTTTTATCATTCTAAATACACTGGTGTAATTCATTTTTTTGTGCGATGACGGGATCTTGGCGTTACAAACGGTAAGGCAAAGTTAATATACCCTTTGGTTTCACCATACGGGTATAAATATCAGTTGTGGTCAACACAAAACTTTCTTCTACAAAATCTACGACCCTGCGCAATTTACGCTAGAGCCCTGTCGCGTTGTCAACCTAAGACGACCTCCCAATAAATTCTTGGTTTATTCAAAAATATCAAAAACGTACAAAATTTGAGATAACTTGAGAACTGTAAAAGATATCAATTTACGGTAAATGGCAAAAATGTAGAAAATGTTAACATCTTTAATTATTCTTTTAAATGATTTGTCGAGAAACCGTTAGTTTGCAAATTATTCGCAAAAATATGATTTTTTACATATTAATGAAAATATCTCAATAACGGTAAAATATAACGGATAACGGTAAGAAACAAAATTGTGCAGAATGCCATTCTCATTAATTCACTTCATACATTCAGTCAGCAAAAACCCGTTAGTTTTCGAGATAATCGCAAAAAACTGTTTTTTTGGAAATAACGGTTTATCTCGATAACAGGTGGAGATATCGAGTTATAGCTAAAGACAAAAGTGTGGGAAATTTTATTTTCTCCAAGTTTTGTCATACTTAAGGCCACTAAAAAACGCGTAGTTTGGGAGTAAATCGAGAAAAACAAAATTGCGATTTTTGAAAAACCGCCATTTTGGATACTTCCGGTTAACGGATTTCCACCAAAAGTTGATAGGATCGTTCCATTTCAGGACCCAACATTCCTATAAAATTTCATGGCGCTAGCTCTATTAGTTTTTGAGAAATCTTGGACACAGACTGACAGACTGACAGACAGAAAGACATTTTTTAAATATGACTCCAATCGACTCAGGAGTGATCGGGAAATGTTTTTTAGGCAAAATTAAGAGGTCGAAATTTTTTATGAATACAATACTTTATTATACTCCGTAGAAGAAAGTAAAAAAGTTATAAAAATTTCTAATACTACAGTAGAACGCGCTTAAATGCAACACGCGTAAATGCAAAACTCGTGTAATTTGTGCATGGAGGATTTTTAAGCATTTTTCATATAAATATACACGGATAAATGAAACACGCTTAATTGCAATACTTGCTTAAATGCAACCATTTTCACATCTGCAAAAGTTTAAATTATATGAAATTTTACACGCTTAAATGCACATGTGCAAAAATGAAATGTAATTACACAAAAAAAGTGATTATTGTTATTTTTATTTGATAAAATGAATTCTTAACCCTAAACCCCAGAAGTGAGCCTGTCAGTCTCAAATCAAATATTAAATGCAAAAAACTATGCCTGTAAATATTCGTATTATATTAATATTTTTTGTATTCATTTAAATATATGTTGCAGACAATATTTTTTTTTATCACAAAAAAAAGGATAATAAATTATGAGAATATTGCATATTTTATAAATTTGTAGCGCAAACCCAGAAATGAACTTCACAGACTCATTTTCATATAAAAAAAGACTGTTAAACGATTATTTTCCGTTGACGATTTTTACAGTTAGATTCGTATGACGAAATTGTATTGGTGTCGAACAGGAATGAGTCGTCGGTCAACAATTTTTATCTATGCAATATTTACGTATTCGGCATTGTGTCCAAGCATGTGTAATTTTAGTTGCCACAGTATTTCACTTTAAAATATGGCGCTGATTTTGTTAAACGATTTGCGAGTTTTGTAAATCTAATTAAAGGCTTTTTCAGTACTATTTCATGAACCTGATTAGAAAAAAATCAGTTTTTGGAATAATACCTTCTCTTAGAAAATAGTTTGAATCGTTTTTTGTTAAAGTTTTTATGCCAATTTTTTTCAGATTTTCATGAAAAATTCCCTTTTTTGCAAAATTATGAGTAATTTTTTTTGGAAGCAACACAAACACTTTCATCGAAAGAATTTCATTCATTTGGAGTTTTTGATCTGAAAAATCATCAAAATGCCATTATTTAATTTCATTCAGATTGGCAGTCATAAAATATGTCTTCCATTATTTATATATAAATATTCGATGAAACTACACATAAGCGATAGAACTACACATTCGATGGAAGCACACATTTATTAATGTCTTATAACTATCACACCTAATACAATTTTCGCATATTTATAGTATTAAGTACCTTCTGTTAACACACACTATCAAAAAACGAATGACAGATTCCATATTCAACAGCGACGTCGTTGTTACCTCACAGCGTGTGCCTCCGTGGGCAAATTCTTGGGAAAAGTGTTGCGCCAAATACGTCACGTCGACATCACTCAAACGTCGCTGTTAAGTCACAACTGTTCCTCCGGAGGCACCAAATCTTCGTCGAAAAACAGCGACGTCGCTGTTACCCAAATGTTTAAATCAATGTTAGTTGGGTATGCTGTCGAAATCGATTTATTTGGTTAATTTTTCCTCAATTGACAAAAGAGCCAAATTGCTTAATCTTAACGTGCTCATAGTCGATCCCAAATAATTTTTTAAAGCTTTAGCTTCGAAAAACTCCTTTCGCAACTTGCTACGCTTATTCCTATTGTTAGAAAGATTCGAAGCATTGTCGCTATATCTTTTAACACCCAATTTTTTCATTGTTCCGAAATGTGTTGAAACATTTTTTAAAATTTGTTCCGAAATGTCGTGAATTTGCCGCCCCATAAAGAGTGCCGCCCGGGGCGGACTGCCCCCCCCCTCGCTACGCCACTGCATATAGGTCCAGCTTAATCCAGTTTTGATTGGAATTTACTCCAAGATTTTTTACCGTGTAGCAATTTTATATCTCATATGTAATATGGACACGATAACTCTCGAAGGAATTGAACTGGAGACTTGAAATTTGGTATGAATGATTGTTTCGTAAAAAGTAAGGACGAGTTCGTTAACCGGCAAAATCGGACCACTTTTTCCCCCCTCCCCCATACAAGTTGAAAAGTTTTTAGTGATTTTCTCAAAAACGGTACGTCCGATCGAAAAACTTTATACTACAAAATTGCTTAGAATATAATTTTACATTAACTTTTCATACATAAAAATACAGTAGAACCTCAACTAATACATGAACTTATTATGCACTTTGTGCCATGAGACCTGTTGTCTTTATTATATTGCCTTTGCTTAATCATTTTAAAATAATTAATGCAAAATATAAAAAGGTAAATATAAAATACAAGAGCTGAAAAAACAAAAATGCGGCTTCAATCAAATTTGAGCAGTCAATGAAATTTTCCTCCTGAAACCTTCTATGCATAAGCACAACAACACAGCGAATAGTCGAATAGTATATCTAGGGAATGCAATACCGGAGAAAATCTCTATACCGGTATTTCGGTATTGTAAAATGATAATACCGGGATCCCGGTATTAAAACCGGTTTTCAACGAAATTATTTGTGTTAAAACTTCCTTGTTAAATTATTCAGTTCAAATTTGCTGTACTTTTTATTTTATTTATTTTATTTATTTATTTATTTATGTTCACGCAGTACTTGGGTGCGTTGCATGGATTTTGTTGAAACGTTGGTGGATGACAGAGTTCACTCCCTAGTTGGTCCCATTTTAATTTCCCCTCTCTCCGACGTTTCCCGGCCTTCCCCTCCCCTGTCAACTCCCAATCGGATGGTCCGATCGATCTGAACATTTGTATGCGTACATTTTGGGGGACGGCTAGTGTTTTCCCCTTATCTATTTTCCCCTACCCCTTTCGCTTCTTAACCCCTCCCCTGTCAACTCCCAATCGGATGGTCCGATCGGTCTGAAAATTTGTATGCGTACCTTTTTGGGGGACGGCTAGTGTTTTCCCCTTATCTATTTTCCCCTACCCCTTTCGCTTCTTAACCCCTCCCCTGTCAACTCCCAATCGGATGGTCCGATCGATCTGAAAATTTGTATGCTCACATTTTGGGGGACGGCTAGTGTTTTCCCCTTATCTATTTTCCCCTACCCCTTTCGCTTCTTAACCCCTCCCCTATCAACTCCCAATCGGATGGTCCGATCGATCTGAAAATTTGTATGCTCACATTTTGGGGGACGGCTAGTGTTTTCCCCTTATCTATTTTCCCCTACCCCTTTCGCTTCTTAACCCCTCCCCTATCAACTCCCAATCGGATGGTCCGATCGATCTGAAAATTTGTATGCTCACATTTTGGGGGACGGCTAGTGTTTTCCCCTTATCTATTTTCCCCTACCCCTTTCGCTTCTTAACCCCTCCCCTGTCCCCTAATCGGATGGTCCGATCGGTCTGAAAATTTTTATGCGTATATTTTGGGGGGCAGCGAATCCTTCAACCCTCAAATTTCTAATGTTTAGAAGTCTGTAAGGTTAACGAAAGGTTTCTGTCGATCTAAAAAATGTTGGTGACCAAAATTTTTGCTGTCGACCTCTAAAATTTAGTTTACAACTTACTGTTGCCATCCCTAAAAATTCGCTGTTTGGAACGATTAAAGTTTTGCTCTACCCATTTCCTAACATTAAATAGGTATATCCTATAATATAATACTAGGACTGTCGTCCTTCTGTCTGTCAGTCTGTCTGTCTGCACAATGGATCTCGAAAACAGGCCTAACGATTTTCATGAAACTTGGGTGTTAGGGATTTTCGGGGACAAAAATACGATCTAGATAGGTATCCCCTCTGAGAAAATTCCCCTTCGACACTCCTCGCCTGGTATCTTCGAATTCGGTGGTCCGATCTTAATGAAGCTTTACAGTATTACTAAGAAGGCTAAGGGGTTTGATTTTCCACTACAAAACCTGACTTTTCCCTCCCCTCGATACCCCTCGCCTGGTATCTTCGAATTGGCTGGTCCGATCTTAATGAAACTTTCCAGTGTCACTAAGGGGGTTGAAGGCTATCGATTCGTAACGCCGTTTTCGCACGTGGGGCGCAGCTCTACCCATTTCCTAACATTAAATATATCTATATAATATGTATAATACCAAAAGTCACTAAAAATTATAAAATAAAAAACTTTTTAAAAAAAAGTAAAAAAAAACCGACTTAAAATGCACTAAAAAGGAAAAAATATTTTTTTTTTGGAAGTTGGTGCCAAAATAGAAACAAACAATTTGCTCTCTTTTATTGTACAATCTAAAAGTGCACTAAAAAGGAAAAAATAATTTTTTTGGAAGTTGGGGCCAAAATAGAAACTTAAAGAGGACTTCTATTCATATTTCTTGAGTGTTACTTTTACAGCTATCACCAATTCTATTACTGCTATCCAAATGAAAATATTTTATCTTTCGTGACGACATCTGACAAAAGAATATTTTTTTAATTTTAACGGAGCTTACCCAAAAACAAAAGAATATTTGTTAATGTTGACGTGGGTTAAGGGCAACGTGCCAAGTAAGGAACAATACCGCTGAAATTTTTATACCCGTATGGTATGGAATACCAAAGGGTATACTAACTTTGCCTTACCGTTTGTAACGCCAAGATCCCGTCATCACACACAAAAATGAATTACACCAGTGTGTTAGGAATGACAAAAGATTTTGATTTCCGCATGTCCGTCCGTCCGTCTGTCCGTCTGTCTGTGAACTCGATTGCGGACGCACGGATTGAGCTAGAGCCTTGAAATTTTGCGCAGATCCGTTTTTCGTAAAATGCGAGGCTAAGTTCGTTAATGGGCGAAAACGGTCCATTAGGGGGGGTACCCCCCATACGAACGAAATCGTTTTTTGCGAATATCTCAAAAACAGTGCATTTTATCAAAAAAGTGCAAGAACAAAAGTTATTTAGGATATGATTCTACATAAAACTTCCATACATCAAAATCCGATTGGAACAAATTTTAAAAAATCTCATTGAAAACTTTGACTTCAAAGTGTAATTTTGGTACAACTGTTCACTTAAATCACCATACGGGTTTTCAATAATTGCCAGATTGGCAAATATAGCTTTTGTTATGTTTATATTATGTAGGTAGGCTGTAAAAAAATAATGGTTTGAATCTCATCTCTGTGACTTATTAGAAAACAAAAACTTTTGGTACAATTCAATAAATAATAATTTTATTTATTAGAAATTTTTTAATTTTATATATTGTACAATAAAAGAGAGCAAATTGTTTGTTTCTATTTTGGCACCAACTTCCAAAAAAAAATTATTTTTTCCTTTTTAGTGCATTTTTAAGTCGGTTTTTTTTACTTTTTTTTTAAAAAGTTTTTTTATTTTTAAGATTCAAATAACTAAGAATACACACCCAAAAGTTTATTTGGTGTGCAGCTTTGATTTCAGTAAATGTTCGTCTGGTTTTATCTCCACCGAACTTACACTTTACACAAATAAATAAGAACGGTAGGAAAAATATTTTCACCCGTATTGTCTTTCTCACCCAAGCGACGCCGTCACCTGAGCGCTCACCCAACTTTGAATTTGGTATTGTCTATCTCACTTGGAGCTAGGTGACTGGACACGCGTGCATTGCTTTACAGTTCTATGCGATGAATTAATAGGTAATAGAAAAATGAATGCTTTGCAATTGCGATACAGAATAAACTTCTAAAACGAATTGTCTCTGTTGTGAAATGGAAATATCTTCCAAATTAGAAGAAAACCCTTTGGCTCGCCACAATCTTTTACGCTCTCCTGGCGCAATGTAAGTATGAAATATACAAATCAATCTAAACGAAAGAATTTTTTTAAAACAACAATACCGATTTTTCGTCCATCACATGAATGAGTATGCGTCGTCGCCTGGGTGAGAAAGACTTTAATGAGGGATTTAATACCGGACAAAAATGAATACGGGTGTTTAACCCTAGACCCGTGTACTATAAAACTTCCATTTATCGTGTACTTGGGCACTCAGTGCCCAAATTATAAAAATGTGGTTTATTCGTTAAACAAGTGAGAAATACAATGGAAAAAATTTAATTTACAAAAATCGACTCAGAATATAGACCACCTTATAAGCTCGTATAACGAAAGACAATGCAATACATCACAACAATACAATATAAATAATATAATAAAACAATACAATATAATATCTGCATACAAGAATCATAAAAGGGGAAAAACCCAAAGCTGTAGTCAAAATAAATAGAATTTTTATACAAAATGTACTGAGTTGGGCACTGAGTGCCCAAGTACATGATATCACGCATTTTTTTTACAGCTGCCTCAACTCCCCCGGAGATATGCAATTTTGGACATCTGTATTTTTTTGTAGTCTAACATACAGTATCTTTCAGAAATATATTGCATTTCATCATATTCTTTATTAAAAATATGTTTAATTTCGGTTCAAAAATCGTTCTGGGCACTCAGTGCCCAGTACACGGGTCTAGGGTTAATTCAATACCGAAATGCCGGTATTGAATCTTCGAAAACCGGGATTTAATACCGGACAAAAATGACCGGTATCCCGGTTTTCGGGATACCGGGATACCGGTATTGCATTCCCTAAGTATATCAATGCAACGAAGTCAGATAAACATTAACAGAATTGCGTCGACGAACATGCCGAACAAAATCAACGAATACGTAAAACGAATAGCCGAAGAACTTTGAAACAAATCATATAAAATGTTTAAAGCTTTCAAACCCGAGACTCATAACGAAAGCTCCAAATCTAAATCAAACTTTAGAGATTGTATCCCAAATTGGGATACAATCTCGAAAATTTTTGGAACCATTTCGATCTTGTGCGTAGAGAATCTTAGAGTATAATCTTTGCCGCTTTCTAGTTTTTTAAGTCAAATCGAGGAGTTTGATATCTAGTAGGCTCACTTGCTTGTGCTATTTCACTATTTCACTTCAAAAAAAGTACGCCATAAATTGCTATAGTAAAAAATACGGCTAAAGTTTACTTTAGGGGCGCGGTTGACTAGGATCTTCATATTTTTTTCCTAGTTTTATGGGGTCAAATGGATTTAAAAAATAAAAAAAAATTTAGTCGCTCGGCCATAGGGGGGAGCCGGGAGCCCCCCAAAGTTTTTTCGAAAAAACTACAAACGGCTATGATTTGTTTGTTTTTTGACCGATTTTAAAACTGTAAACGCCAAAAGGTGTCTCTCAAAGAGTTTTTTCCAAAAAGTTTTTGTTTGCCCCCACCCAATACAAAATACGCCTACGGCACTGAAAACAAAAAAATTCTCTAAAATGCATTTTTTTTGGACTCCGGAGCTCTCAAAATGCATTTTGAGCCACTTTTGTATTTTTGGGGTCAGTAACCCCCACCCGCATTTCGTTAATTTGACATTCAGAAGTCATACAAAGTATTTCTTTGGATTTAGGAACTCATAAAAAGCCGTGTCGGATTATTTATATATAATGTAGGTCCCGGTGCTCCGACTACCACCCCAGCCATCGCCGCCCGCGTTTTTGAAACAATTTTATTTGAAAAAAAGTTTTAAGAGACAAAAATTATGATTAGGTTTTAGTTTATATTCGCATTGTATCATGGGTGTCCACAGGAATTTTTCCACGGGGGGCGAAATTTTTTTTTTGAATGTACTGTATTTAGCAAAAGATCAATCTAGTGGATGACGTATTAATTTAACTGTGGCAAGTTTTTGCGTCAATATTGGTTCACGCCACAATTTTTTTCATGTACTGCGTATAGTACATTGGAAGGTGGCAGGTTACAGTAGTTTAAACATCTTTATTTCAAAAAATAACAAATTTAAAATAAAAAAAATCAACGGGTAACAGAAATTCACTTTGCTTCGAAAAAATTCACCGTCAAAATTAAAGTTGGTCTACTCTCAAATTGCGTCTTTTAACGCACCATTATGAGCGGTCCCATAAGAATACACTATGTTAAACTTTTTACGCGACGCAGCACACGACGCTTTCACTGCAATTTCACATTTATTCAGGGAGTATGAAAAAAGCAAGGTTTTGTTTTCAAAATGCAAGGGGGGTATAGTAAATTTAACATTGTATAGTAAATTTAAACAAAACACTTTATGATTTTATTATAATATTTATTTTTTGTTCACCGAATACAATAATGCTAGTACTTAAGTAAAATATACTTTATGTTATTGTATACACAGTCGATAGCCCATGCATTTTAAATGCGCTTAGCACAGTTAAATTAAATATATTTTGAAATAACTCTTAAATTAAGAACAAAACAGTATGCTGTTCTCTGGCTTTGATCCTGCAAAGAAATTCCCGTGTTTCACGCTTTTTCATCCTGAAAAAAGAAATTTTAGTAATTATTCTCTAACACATTTTATGACAAAATTCCATATTTTATACAAAACAAAAGTTTTAAAAGAAATTTTTGCAAATCTAGCGAAATATGTATATTTTTATTACAAAACTTCATGCATTTTTTATTCCTCATTTTAAAACTATTTGTAATTTAAACCTAAAGGTCTCCTTTTCTTGCAAATCGATTGCGGTCTTGATCTACAACTAAAGTTAGAATCCCTTTAAACATTAAGCAAATAGGAAAAGATCGGGTTCAATGGGGAAGGGGTCAGTTTTAGTGGAAAAAATTATTTAGCACAATTAAAATATAAATGTTTCACAACTTTTTTTTCGAAAACATTAGTCACAATAAATACTGTGGCACGGGACTAGAAAATTTGTCCACCTAAACCCCATTTCAGACTAAAGCCCAATTCAGACTAACAATAGCGATTACGATTGAGGCTTTTCGACCAATGAGATCAAAGCTTTCAACGATAGAGACGTGAAAGCTTTGATCTCATGGACCCCGTTCACATTGGTTGAAATAGTCCGCCTAATTCTGACAGAAACTGGCACCATTAAGGCAAGGTGAGGAAGTGGGACTGAGCCCCACTTCCTCACCTTGCCCTAATATTGCCAGTTTCTGTCAGAATTAGGCGGACTATTTCAACCAATGTGAACGGGGCAGAGCTGGGCGTACTTAAGTACTTTTTGTACTGCAGTACAAAAGCAGTACCAGTACATTGGTACTGATACTGGAAAAAATCAGTACCAGTATTTTAGATAGAGAGAAAAACAGTACCAGTACCAGTACCAGTACAAGTACTGGTACTGGTACTGGTACTGTTTTTCTCTCTATCTAAAATACTGGTACTGGAAAAAACAAGTATCAGTACTGAGTACTGGTACTGGAAAAGCCAGTACGCACTTCAGAGTTTTAAAAATACTGAGTTACTTTAAAAATACTGCAAGTTTTTCAATAGATGAGAGGCGATTTTTTCATTTTCTGAATTAAATCAAAGTTTGCACTTTACATGTACTCGCGGAAATAGCTCTTAACTGAGAAAACCGCATAAGTTTACCATTTGCCAAATGAAATATCAAAATTTTTATGGAAAATAATTTGCAGCAGGCTGATAAATTTTTGCGGTGATTTTGAAGTGTCAATAATCGAGAAAATTTATGCTCATCGTATAGAATAATGTTTGATGCAATTGTAAACTGTCTAATGGTTTTTGACTAAATTGAAGTCAAAAATCCACAATTAATTTCCCTAAGCTCAGGAAAATTATTTGTTGTTTGGAGTGGTTAGAGTGGTATTAAACATTATTTTATACGAAAAAGTGATCATTTTTAAATTTCGTGGAAAAACGTTTGGGATTAAAGTCACTTCCACAATTAATTTGAAGAGTACGTCATGCAATATTTTGCATATGAATATGCCGAATTTTTTTTATATTCTAACACTTGTTTTCTTAAATTTTTTTTAAATAAAAAGCCGGTGTCTGTCTCGGAAAGACGGCGAAAAGACGTGGATACGCCTACAACGAACGCCAATAGATGTTTAACACTTTGAGCCCCACGTGCCAACCATTCATAAATGTATTCGGAAGTCGCGGAAATTGCACAAAACATTTTCTTACATCTCCCCGTAATACTTATGTAGTTGTTCAATAATTTTCGAAAGTAAACTAACTAACATAACCGAGTTTTATTAACCCTTTCATTCACGAATTATTTCTAGACCTGAAATAATTATTTGAAGCATTTTAACTAATTAAGGGAGGCTTAATTAACATAAAAAATAAAGTTTTTTAAAATATTTTTTTTAAACAGGGGTTTTAGAAGATGTACAATATATTGTACATACTTTTTATGCGATCATCTTTGAATTTTTTCAGTATTTTTTAAAAAGTACTGGTACTTGAAATCAGCTCCAGTACTTTATGTACTGGTACTGATTTTTGTTTACAGTACCAGTACAAAAAAGTACTGGTACTGGTGTTAAGTACCAGTACATTATGTACTGGTACTGGAAAGGCTATTTCAGTACCAGTACCATATACTGGTACTGGTACTGATGTACTGAGTATTTTGCCCAGCTCTGGAACGGGGTCATGGGTCGGAGGAGCTCAATCGTAATCGCAGTCGTTAGTCTGAATTGGGCTTTACGATTGCGATTCAACTTTCTTGAATCGTGACGAAGATTAAGGCTGCAAACAAAGTGAATACGATTAGCTATGTAGTGCGATATCCGATGCGGTTGTAAACGACGGGTGCACATTGTGTTGAATCCGATGTAAACGATCTTTGACAGCTGTAAACTTAATGAGATTTCATTTAATATGACTTAAGGTGGGTTTAGAAACACGAGCATTTTCATTTTTACTGGCAAAGTGAGTGAAATGCCAGATTTCTTATGACTTTTTCATCAAGTGGGAAGGGGACGGCAAGCCACTCAGTAAAAATTTTAGTGGAAACTTTGCTTGCATGTAGTGGTTTTACTATCCATAATTTTCGTCGACGATAGGAAAGTTATGGCAGTAAACAACAACAAACACATTGGACTTCCCCGCCCTGCCAGCAAAATGTTACCCCTGAATTATGGGGAATTATGGCAGCCAGCAAAAGTAAGGTTAAGTTCGATGTTTATTTGAAAGCTACGCATTTTAAATGGAAACGGGAGGTAATAATAATTATGTTATTAATTATAACATCACACAAAATGATTTTGTTAGGTGAAATTGAAGTGCTAACAAACGTATTGCTGCGAGAAGGTGATGTGCAGTGACAGTTCGCCATAAAGTGGAAGGGAACAGGGTTTAAATTGCTTTGCTTAATTCTCGTGCTGATGCTGATGCTTTGCTGTGCTGAGTAAAAAGTAAATTGCTTTGCTTAAAGCAAAGCACTTCAGGAACAATAAGCACCAGCAAAGCAAAAAACTGCTTCGTCGAAGCAATCAAGTGGGAAATGCTGTGCTGAAATTTGCTTAAGCAAAATTTAAGCAGTGGTGAAATTTGCTTAGAAATGCTGTGCTTAAGCAGTGCTGGAATTTGCTTAAGCAATGCTGATTTGCTTTCCTTTGTGTTTCTTATACAGGAAAATCGATTTATTTTTTTTTTGGAAAATAGTACGGAGCAAAATAAAATTAGGGAGGAAATTTCTGAACAGCACATGACTTTCTTATACAAAAAAAAATTTTTTTTCAGGAAAATACCCTAGAGCAAAATAAAATTAGGGAGGAAATTTCTGAACAGCACATGACTTTCTTTTACAAAAAAAAATTTTTTTTTCAGGAAAATACCCTATAGCAAAATAAACTTCTCGAGGAAATGTCTGAACAGCACATGACTTTCTTATACCACAAAAAATCGATTCTTAAATATAAAAATACACTATTTTAAAGACACGGGTTTTTTATTTTGTATGTTGATTTGGATATAGAATTGGGCATTGATGAACTAACTGAAAAATAAAATAAATTTACCTATGTTGGTGATACACTGAAACATATATTGGACATGATGTCGTGCAATGAGTTGGGGAAACGGAGCGTCAAAGCGCCATTTTAAATCGTCCCATAGTAAGCCACTGGTTTTACTTTTGAAGCATCGAAATGTAAAAGCTTACGCATGCCTTGACGCGTCATTGTGTTTTCGATATCAAACAAACCAATTCAAACCCTGATTTCAGTGCAGTATTAATGTTTTACTATGTCATCTATGTCCCATTCATACAAATAAAAAACCCGTGTCTTTAAAATAGTGTATTTTTATATTTAAGAATCGATTTTTTGTGGTATAAGAAAGTCATGTGCTGTTCAGACATTTCCTCGAGACTTTTATTTTGCTCTAGGGTATTTTCCTGGAAAAAAAATTTTTTGTATAAGAAAGTCGTGTGCTGTTCAGACATTTCCTCGCTAATTTTATTTTGCTCTGTACTATTTTCCAAAAAAAAAAAATGGATTTTGCTCTAAAAAAAGGTCAAACGAAAAGAAATCAAAATTGCTTAAGCATTGCTTAAGCATTGCTTAAGCAATTTTCAGCACTGCTTAAGCACAGCAGAACGAAGTACAAAAAGCAAAGCAATAAAAATTTTCGATTTTCAGCACAGCATTTTTTAAGCACAGCATAGCAAAGCAAATTTTAGCTTGCTGTTTGCTGATTTGCTTTGCTTTTTCAATCTCTGGAAGGGAAAGTACGTGTGAGACACTGATGTGATCGACTTTTTGCGCACGTAAATTTGAATTTCGCTATCCCGCTCACTTTGCCAGTAAAAATGAAAATGCTCGTGTTTCTAAACCCACCTTTAAGGGGGCCATTTCAATCATTTCTAACCAAAAGTATCCCCCTGATGAATAAAAAAATCCATATTTGTTAACTCTTGAGAAACAAATTTCATAACAAATTTTGCGATTTGACAGCATTTCTCAAAATCACAAAAACTTCAATTATTTTAAACAAAACTTCTTTTTATGCACTCAGCGACCTTATTATTACTAATTTAACTAAAAACGGAATGTAAGGTGCGATAAAATCACATTTTAATTGAAATAAAGAACCATGCAGGAAATAGTGTTTTTCGTGCCCCTGGGTTAACTTCTGAACCCGTGTAGTTTTCACTTTGGTTGAATACTTTTTGGAAAGGGCACAGCCTCTAGTTTCATTCATATATGGCGTCAAGAGCCACCGAATTGCAGGGGAATGGTGAGGGGTTAACGAACTTTCTCGCGATTTTTCATATGATTTCTGCAATGATTTCTTTGAAAAATCACGAGAAAGTTCGTTAACCCTCACCATCCCCCTGCAATTCGGTGGCTCTTGAAGCCATATATGGATGAAACTAGAGACTGTGCCCTTTCCAAAAAGTATTTAACCCACAGATAGCGGAATTAGAATAGATATTGTGTTTTGCTATCTCAAATAGGCCACTGAAATGTCAAAATATTATTATGGGGAAAGGAGATAAATATATCATGCTTCGTTTTGGAATATAGAATGTTTGTAGTTCACTTAAAAGCTAAAATTCATTTTTAATTTGAAACTTGATAAAAGCAAAGTTGGCAATTCTGGATTCATTTCACTATGGTATGCAAATAAATTTTAGGCTTATGAAAATAGAGAAAGCATTAGTGTTTTTGGCCCATTTATTTATACGGGCTTTTCAAGTAAGGCGCATTCTATGGGATATATTTCTGTGATTCAACCAAAGTGAAAACTACACGGGTTCAAAATTTAGTTTAGAGGGGCAAAATCGTGCATCGTTCTTTCTGAACTGTGAAGAAGGTAAACGATGTATACGACGAAATGGTTTCGATTCAATCGCATCGTTTACATCGTACATCGCATCGTGTCCACTATGGCCGCTTTCACTTAGTTCAGTGGTTTCCGTAGCATCGTACATCGCACCGCATAGTTCATCGCATTCACTTTGTTTGCAACCTAAAGAATCCGATTTGAATTTAAAAAAAAATGAGTGCCCATGGAGGAAGATCAATGGCGTCTGAGTGAAAATATGTGGTGATAAAATCCGAAAGAGTTGGAAATGAACCAAAAAGGAGTGCGGAATGCAAGTTTTGCAAAAAAAAACCATAACTTGTAAAATTGAAAGAGTTCGAAGCCATTTGGAAAAATGCAAAGCATTTATTGATCGAGAAGTACACATGGAAAACGAAGATACTTCGATTGAATACGAGTACATAAGTGATGATGATATTTGGATCGACAAAGAATTAAGTGATTTGTCATCTGGCATAACGCTACAATCTTCAACAACTACAACATTATCGTCACCAATTTTCAGTTCCACAATTCCTGTAGTATCGAGTCGATCAACATCACCAAGTGTATCACCACTGTTTTTTTCATTTGATGTAAACCCGGCAAAAAAACGAAAACAGTTAACACAACCAAAATGTGACAGTTTTACATCCATCGCACGTTGGGGCCAAAGTGCTATTCGGCGGCCAAAAATACAAATTTTGAGTTCTGCCTTTGAAGGATTTCGGTTATATCATTGCGTTGGGAATACTTGGGAACCTAGAAATACAAAAGGACACTCTCCTGTGACAAGTAATTTCCGAGCGCCATGGGGCCAAAGTTGGTAAAAATTAAGTTTTTTTCCATTTTCGAATTTTGAGCAAATTTTTTTAACTTTATTAAATCACTTATAATAAAAATTTGTAGTACATTTTTTTTCTTAAAATTGTTATTCCAGAATTCTGGGTATTCTAAAAATACTATTTTTTTCGCGAAATTTTGTATATATTTCGCCCTGCAAAAAATGTTCCGGCTTGATCCGATCAGGTGTAAGTTGGAAATGATAGCCAAGGTCAATGCCTTTCAAAATATCCATATTTCATCTGCTACTACCTGCAACTCTTGTCACCGTAAACAAAAGTCTGATGTTTTACATATTATTTAAAAAAAAATGTCTTACTTTGTCACAACAATGGACAAAGATTTTTCGTCTAATATGCTAGGAAATTGTTTTAATTACTTTTAATATACATTAAAGCGGAATATTTTCCATACCAGCATACATTGAAACCATTAAATGTCACCCTTCTTCACAGTAAAACCGTTTAAAACTGATAATCTTATCCTATAATATAATACGAGGAATGTCTGCACAACGATCTCGAAAACCTGCCCAACGATTTTCACAAAACTTGGGGGTTAAGGATTTTCGGGGACAAGGTATCGATCTAGATAGGTATCACCTCTGAGAAAATTCCCCTCCATACCCCTCGCCTGGTATCTTCGAATTGGGTGGTCCGATCTTAATGAAACTTTACAGTATTATTAAGGGGGGTGAGGGCTTTCGATTTTTTCACTACAAACCTGAATTTTCCCTCCCCCCGATACCCCTCGCCTGGTGTCTTCGAATTACGTGAAGGTATCTTAATGAAAATTCGCAATATTGCTAGGGAGTAAGGTTTTGCGATATGTATTCTAAAAATATCACTTTTTAGATATCTATCGGCAGCGATAAATAGTAATTACAAAACAATCAAGTTCCCTCAACCTCATTATACGAATCATGTTGCAATTACAATCTTATCGCAATTTTTTACTTTCTTCTACGGAGTATAATAAAGTATTGTATTCATGAAAAATTTCGACCTCTTAATTTTGCCTAAAAAATATTTCCCGATCACTCCTGAGTCGATTGGAGTCATATTTAAAAAATGTCTTTCTGTCTGTCAGTCTGTCAGTCTGTCTGTCAGTCTGTCAGTCTGTCAGTCTGTCAGTCTGTCAGTCTGTCAGTCTGTGTACAAGATTTCTCAAAAACTAATAGAGCTAGCGCCATGAAATTTTATAGGCATGTTGGGTCCTGAAATGGGACGATCCTATCAACTTTTGGTGGAAATCCGTTAACCGGAAGTATCCAAAATGGCGGTTTTTCAAAAATCGCAATTTCGTTTTTCTCGATTTACTCCCAAACTACGCGTTTTTTAGCAGCCTTAAGTATGGCAAAACTTGGAGAAAATAAAATTTCCCACACTTTTGTCTTTAGCTATAACTCGATATCTCCACCTGTTATCGAGATAAACCATTATTTAAAAAAAAAACAGTTTTTTGCGATTATCTCGAAAAGTAACGGGTTTTTGCTGACTGAATGTATGAAGTGAATTAATGAGAATGGCATTCTGCACAATTTTGTTTCTTACCGTTAACCGTTATCTTTTACCGTTATTGAGATATTTAGATTAAAATATAAAAAATCATATTTTTGCAAATTACTTGCAAACTAACGGTTTTTCGACAAATCACTTAAAAGAATAATTAAAGACGTTAACATTTTCTACATTTTTGCCATTTACCGTAAATTGATATCTTTTACAGTTCTCAAGTTATCTCAAATTTTGTACGTTTTTGATATTTTTGAATAAACCAACAATTTATTGGGAGGTTGTATTGGGTTGACAACTCGACAGGGCTCTAGCGTAAATTGCGCAGGGTCGTAGATTTTGTAGAAGAAAGTTTTGTGTTGACCACAACTGATATTTTTACTCGGCGATGCTTTTAGGAAGAATGAGTCACCGATTTTCAAATAAGTATTTACTTTTGAGAAGGCCTAATCCCATCTGGCAGAGTATAGTACCCCTGGAACAAGGTCTACTTTTGAAAATTTGGTAAAACCCATTAATTTCGAACATTTATAGAGAACTGATTAAAGCTTTACGACCTGGTTACCAACCACCATCCCGAGACGACATTTCTAATAGATTATTAGACGAAGTTCACGAAGAAATAGACGAACAAATAAAACAAGATATCAATGAAATAAAAAAATTTGATACGAGGCCAATCACTTTAATTCAGGACCGTTGGTATGGGCGTACACGGAGCAACTTTCGGTCATCAGCATGCCGCAACTTTACCAAATTTAGGAAAGAAACGAGTGCGGCAAGAGGGGAAAAGTCGCCACTCGAAAAGTGTTCTTCTCGTCTTCTTTTACGCACACAAACGAAGTCGCTCGTGTAGCACGTCAGCATGCATGTGTGCGTAATTTCATTGAGTCAGTCGGTGCTTAGCCACCGACTCGTAAACATATCCCAAATAAACAAAAATTGAATGCAAATGGTTTAATCCCAATTCCAGGTAGTTTTATTTTTCAGGTAGGTAGATAAATAATAAATTACCAGTCCTTATTCTTCTATTGTTGGCAGTTTCTATTTTGGCAATTGATGTTGCCTAGGTGCTAGCTAATAGAGGAATGAGCTGGAAATACAACACATATATGAGAACCACACACACATGAGCGATCGCTTGTTGTAAACAAGTTTTTCCTACTTAAAAGTGAAGAAGCGTGTACGTCGGAAAGGCATTTTGAGGACCAAAAGTTGCCGCGACGAGAACCGTGTGCGTTGGCACTTGGTGAAGCCAACATAACGACCCGATTTTGGCCACTTCAATCCATACTGGAGCTGGAAGTGACTATTTGCTTGCGGCGACAGATTGCGAGACAAGCAAAAAGACAGCTGTATATTGTTATGAAGAAGCAATCCAAAATATTCAACACATAAAAGATTGTTATGATATAAAGATAAAAAATAACATTTCCCATTAGTAAATTTAACACATTTTTCCTTTAAATGAAATAGATATTTTCGGTATGTACTGATAGTGAAAATAAAATGAAAAAGATGAGGCAGCTAATTAAAGAGTCTACCGATCAGCCCATTCATTCGCACTGTTTTAATCTAATTGAAAAGAGCAATGAAAATGCACATAGCATTTTAAAACATGTTGTTGAAATGCAAAAGCTTTTTTTCGAAATCACCAAATACCTGGGAAATGTGTTGCAGAAAAAGGCGGTAAAATACCACACCTGCTATGAGATGGAACTCCCAATTAGATTGTTTGCAAACATTCATTATCAATTTTATCGCGAAGTAGCTTATGATTATGTAAATGAGGACCAGATCATACCACTCGGAATTCAGCAAAAAATTAAATCCGTCAAATTTTTGATTTCAGTTTAAATTTTTGAAGATCTTCAACTACGAACATTGTACTTAAAGCTAGAACCTGAATCGTACGTCGCTGCGTCCGTCATGCGTCCGTCCGGTAGACAGTTTTATGCGGTGACAGTTGGGTATGGCAACGAATCACTTCTTCTTCACTTTTTTTGCACTTCTTCTATTAGTTTATCGTCGAAACAATTACTTTCAATTTGCTCCATACTTAAATGGCTTAAATCGTAACCAAACTTTTTTGCGAAATGACATTTCCGTGCGTTGCCGCATGTAAAAGTAGAAAGTCGACCTACTCTATATCGGACAAACGCATTATTACGGGAGTACTCATAGCAGCCCGTTGATTTTACTTTGACCGCATCGAACTGACAACGTGATGGACGCATGGCGGACGCACGGACGTATGTTTTTAGTTCTACCTTAAACTAATCGATTAAAACTTTTCTTTCAAATCTGTGATAATGACTAAAAAATCACATGAGGAACATGATCGCCACACTTTAGCTTTATATAATGTCTGTTCGATATGAGTCCTGGACTTACTCGGAGTAAAATTTTTTACTTTTTTCTGTTCGATATGAGTCCTGGACTTACTCCGAACACATATCGAACAGAAAAGTGTAAGTCCAGGACTCATCTTTTCAGTCCTGGACTTACTCTTGCTTTTAGCTGGAGTAAACTTTGGACAGCTGATATTTGTCAGACATAACCTCTCTTTTACAGTGTTTGGAAGTCAAGAAAAATTTATAAAATGTGTAATTATGAAAATTTATATGTTGAAAATCATGACGGAGAATTTCGAGTATACCAAGTTGAGCGTAAGTTTACAAAACAGGTTTCATGAAATACATTTAATATAGTAAACGACAGTGACTTACTCTGAACTTACTCCAAGTTGTTCGATAAAAACAAATTCAGAGTAAGAAAATCCGCCATTTTGTGGAGTAAAGTGAAAATATTCGGAGTAAGTCCAGGACTTATATCGAACAGACCTATAGTCACTCTTTTTTATAAAGAAAAAGTCTATTAAATTAATCACCTCTATTCTTGAATACGGCGTTACGTTTATTTGCTCGATTAGTGTTCGATCGTGAGCAATCGGTATTCTTGAATACGCAGTATCTATCAAAGTTCGATTTGGAATAACGCATTGCAACGCATTCGATTTTTGTTATTCTTGAATACGCCGGGAACACTTTTTTGAGGTTAAATCACTCACTTCAAATTTCTCGCGTTTCATTGACGTTTGAATTCGGTGTTTGCAAAAATGTAAAGTAAATATATTCAGCCCTATTCCCGTAACCGGCGGGACGTGTACGCCGCGGGATTTGGCGTTTCCCGCAGAAAATTTGCATTCTGCTAAACGCAATTGTCCCGGCGTGTGCCGTGGTGCTGAAAACGTTTTACTTTCGGTATTACACTAAACGCACCCGCGAAAGTTTTGACTTTTCCATACATTTATTTCCCGCGAGTAAATCGTTGCGGGACCAATCAATTAAATAGAAAGTTTGAATAAAAATGTGAATTTTATTTATACATTCAATGAATTTTAACTAAGGGGTCCATTATGGAATACGATCGTAATCGCAACGATCGAGATTCACCTGTTGTTGTTGGTATAAAACACTAACAACAACACACAATTTCTGATCGTTACGATTACGATCGTATTCCATAATGGACCCCTAAATATAATTTTGAAGGTCAGGAAAAACTAACTAGACGCAGTACAATCATTTAATTGAACAAATAAAACTTCATGCGTATCAAATCAGCAAAACTGCCAAAATAGTCAGCGCAGGGCTGAATAAAACTGCGTTTCTACGTCTACTAGAATAAGAAAATTTCATTCGATCGAGATAAAACTTGCGTGGCGTATACATGTCCCGCCGGTTACGGGAATAGGGGTG
Organism: Chrysopilus asiliformis; assembly: GCA_964034945.1. NCBI lineage: Eukaryota > Metazoa > Arthropoda > Insecta > Diptera > Rhagionidae > Chrysopilus > Chrysopilus asiliformis. The sequence continues at coordinate 69,144,997 of OZ035961.1, read as the reverse complement.
ATTATATGTTTAAATGAAAGATTTTAACAGTGATTTCTTAAAATAGGAATGCAAAGAAAAACACACTAGCAGCAATGACCAGTTCGCATTTTTAATTTCAAAAATGAAAAACAACTTGACATTGCCAAGGGAAGTCGCCGATAGAGGTGAATTCTTTGTGGGACCCCATTAGACAGGTCATCTTTTATAACATTCAAAACATATTTGAAAACAGCCTTCTTCAACCGGAAATCTTTTTTGAATCTACAAAATTGCAAATAAAAATCTATGAGATTCCCAGTATTTGTATGCACTTACGCTTCATCGGTTCAGCTCATCAAATCTGAAGAATGTAGGCGTAACGAATTCAACTCCTCTTGCCTTAATAAATGATACATCAGCATAAAATTCATGGCTACTGAAACAAATCACTGCAAACACTTCACTTTTATTCAAATTTAAGAACAAACAATCAAATCAGCTGATGTTTGACAGCGCGTTGCCATGCGATATTTTATGTACCAAATGCGAAGCAACCGTCGTATTCCAGAATACCGATTGCGTAGCGAATCGAATCGAACGCGTTACGTTTTTGCTCCTAACGCCGTTTTCAAGAATAGAGGTGAATACTTTTGCTTAATAGAGCTCGCTATGTGGATTAAGCTACGTTTTTGCAATCTATATATATAAAAATGAATCGTGGTCCGTTTGACTATCCATAACTCGGCTGAATATAATCCGATTTGCATGGGTTTTTACTTTCTTCTACGGAGTATAATAAAGTATTGTATTCATGAAAAATTTCGACCTCTTAATTTTGCCTAAAAAACATTTCCCGATCACTCCTGAGTCGATTGGAGTCATATTTAAAAAATGTCTTTCTGTCTGTCAGTCTGTGTGTCAGTCTGTCAGTCTGTGTACAAGATTTCTCAAAAACTAATAGAGCTAGCGCCATGGAATTTTATAGGCATGTTGGGTCCTGAAATGGGACGATCCTATCAACTTTTGGTGGAAATCCGTTAACCGGAAGTATCCAAAATGGCGGTTTTTCAAAAATCGCAATTTTGTTTTTCTCGATTTACTCCCAAACTACGCGTTTTTTAGTGGCCTTAAGTATGATAAAACTTGGAGAAAATAAAATTTCCCACACTTTTGTCTTTAGCTATAACTCGATATCTCCACCCGTTATCGAGATAAACCGTTATTTCCAAAAAAACAGTTTTTTGCGATTATCTCGAAAACTAACGGGTTTTTGCTGACTGAATGTATGAAGTGAATTAATGAGAATGGCATTCTGCACAATTTTGTCTTTTACCGTTATCCGTTATCTTTTACCGTTATTGAGATATTTTCATTAATATGTAAAAAATCATATTTTTGCGAATAATTTGCAAACTAACGGTTTTTCGACAAATCAGTTAAAAGAATAATTAAAGATGTTAACATTTTCTACATTTTTGCCATTTACCGTAAATTGATATCTTTTACCGTTCTCAAGTTATCTCAAATTTTGTACGTTTTTGATATTTTTGGATGAACCAACAATTTATTGGGAGGTCGTCTTAGGTTGACAACGCGACAGGGCTCTAGCGTAAATTGCACAGGGTCGTAGATTTTGTAGAAGAAAGTTTTGTGTTGACCACAACTGATATTTTTTTGTTGGATTCGTATTGCAACAGGTAAAAACACTACGGACCCGAAAATTGGAAATTTCCACCGGAAAAGTTGGAAAATCTTGAAAAACCGAAATTGCATAATTTCAGGGGTTGTTGCACTTTCAGTAACTACATGGCTTGAGATATAGAGCTGAATTTTTTTGTGTTGTTTTCACTACAACGCCAGGAAGGATATTTAACATACTTCCCCCCTGTTGATCCACCCCCTCAAATCGCCGCTCCCGTTATATTCTACATCGTTTGAGATATGGAGGTGAAATTTTTTGTGTGGTGTTTAGTACAACGCCAGGAAGGACATTTTACATACGTTTCCCTGTTGACCCACTCCCTCAAATCCCCTCTCCCGTTAGATTCTACATCGTTTAAGATATCGAGGTGAAATTTTTTGTGTTGTGTTCAGTACAATACAAGGAAGCTTCTTTTATATATTTCCCCCGTGTTAACCTACCCGCTTAAACCCGTCCCCTGCTAGATTCTACATCGCTTGAGATATCGAGTTGAAATTTTTTGCGTTGTGTTCAGTAAAACACCAGGAAGAACATTTTACGTATTTTACCCTGTGGTTTTGTCCCCTCAAACCCCTCCCCTGCTATATTGTACGTCGTTAGAGATATTGAGTTAAATTCTATGTGTTGTGTTCAGTGCAATACCTGGAAAATTCTTTTATCCCTCTCAATGGATTTGCCCCATATATGGGACAGACCTTTAAATTGATTTAGCGGCTTCTGTAACGGTTTTTTAAACGCTTTGTTTAATTTTCATCATTGAATGGACACTTTTCTAAACACTGACCCACTATGCCTTTGTATTTTGAAGTCTGAGTCAGTGAAACTTTAGATTTTGTGAAGGCCGATCCCGGTTGCTGCGTTCGCCCAGCCATTGAGAGGGTTAAATATTTCCTCTCTTCGGACTTATCCCATGAAACCCCTCTCCTCCTTAATTCTACATCGTTTGAGATATGTAGTTGAATTTTTTGTGTCACGACACCGCGGAGGATTTTTTACATATTTATCCTCTGTGGCGTCTCCCCTCATACCCAGTACCGTGCTAGATTCTGCATGGTTAAAGATATCGTATTATATAATACGAGGACTGTCTGTCTGCACAATGGATCTCGAAAACCGGCCTAACGATCTTCACGAAACTTGGGGGTTAGGGATTTTCGGGGACAAAAATACGATCTAGATAGGTCTCCTCTCTGAGAAAATTCCCCCTCGATACCCCTCGCCTGGTATCTCCGAATTGGGTGGTCCGATCTTAACCCTTAATTTATGAGGTGAAAATCATATGCGTAAATGATGAGGTGGTTTCCAATGGACTTGTTCTAATCACATACCAAATCCGTGCTTTTAACTCGGCACACAACACCATACTGTATGAAGGTACTGAAGATTTCAGAGTCACTGTGCTGAAAACATGAGAAATAGCAAGAGAGAAAAGTCAATGTGGGCCCACTGGACCCACCTCATCAATTAAGGGTTAATGAAACTTTACAGTATTACTAAAACAGCTAAGGTTTCGATTTTTCCACTACAAACCTGACTTTGCTCTCCCCTCGACACCCTTCGCCTGATGTCTTCGAATTACGTGAAGGTATCTTATTGAAAATTCGCGACAAATAGGCATTACAAAACAATAAAGTTCCCTAAACCTCATTATACGAATCATGTTGCAATTACAATTGGATTCAATAACTCAGAGACAGACTGCATTAGGAATCACAATTGTCACAATTGTATTTTTTGGGACAAAAATTCGATTACCTTTGATCCCATCTTCAGGAAAATTCGTTAAATTTATATATGGATACTGCGAATATTCTTTGTCCCGTTTTTCTTCAGGAAAGTTTACACTATAGGGTTTGTGAGGTCGCTGATCCCGAATATGATGTTGGGGTTTCAAAATTCGAAACGGAAGGTCTGATAGAATATCGCGAATATCCTATTTTTTCTGGAGAATATACATTAGGGAGTTTTTGAGGTCGCTGAAAAAAGTCTCATTTATATGGAGAAGGGAATGGTCCGATTTTGCCAGTTCAAGAACTTAGCATTGGCATTTACGAGAAACGCAACTGAAAAATATTTCAAATCTCTAGCTCAATCCTTCCGAAAGTTATGATATTCACGGATATATAGACGGACAGACGACAGAGAGACAGACGGTCGGACATGCTAAAATCGAAATCATTTGTCATCCCAAACACCCTGGTGTAGTTCCAGCGATTGGTTTGATACGTTACAACTAAATCTAATATACTTCAATATGATTCTCATATAGTGTGGAGGTCCCCAATCTGGAGTGCAGCAACAAACTTATTGGGGTGCGGAAGCGTTTTTTTTTTGATTTGTGAGATAGAGTTATAAATTTTTTTGATTTGTGAGATGGAGTAACGTATAAACTCAAGAACTACTGCACCAACATAGACTATGTATCATGACCACGGTTTATAGTTAGGTGTGGTCGCGGTATCGGCTCCCCTTTCACCTCCTCGCCTGTTATCTTCTGAACCACTGAAGGGATTTGAATACGGTTTTCAGTGTTGGGCAGGTCAATCATAAAAGAAATTTTCATCCACTCAAACGAGCCCCCTCTCCTGCTATCTACTAAACTACAGAACGGATTTTTATACAATTTTTAGTGTTGGATAGGTTATCTGTCAGGGTAAATTTTCGACCAATCCCCTTCTCAGCTATCTCTGAAACTATTTTATGGTTGTTCAACATATGTTACAACATAAATGCAAAAATCTTAAGTGTCTGGCTCTATTCCATTTCTCCCAAGCAGATGCAAAAAATATTTGCAATTTTCTTGAAAACAGCGCGTTAAACCAAAAAAATTATGAACAAAAATTGTTTGAAATATAATTACTGCATAATTTTTCTATACATCAAAATGCTTTTGAAAAAAAAAAGATTTTTTCATATTCAAAAATTTATTACTACCCGGGCAACGCCGGGTTCTTTCAAGCTAGTATTCCTATAAAAATTGCCGATCGAGTGGTATAAGAAAGTCATATGCTGTTCAATCATTTTCTATATAATTCTATTTCGTTTCGTACTCTTTCAATTTTCTTGGTATAAAAAAGTCATGTGTTGTTTAGTTAATTTCTTTAATTTCGGGGAAAAGTAAATTTTTTTATTGAGATTCCACTTTTCCGGATAAAATACCTCTAGACAAAAATAAATAAATTCCGGACAAAAGTCTCAAATTACAATGGACTTTTTAACCGAAAACTTTTTTCTGTACCATAAAACGGAATCTGATTGGTCCTTGGCGGCTGACTTTGGCCCAACTCACAAAAAGGTGATCATGGCGACTGCTATGGGGGGGAATCGGCTGATTACTGTCAGCTCCGTAACCTGTAGTAGGATCATCCCCCCACCGCAACTGGGCCGGTCATGTTTCGGGTAGTTGTGGGTGTGTGGGGCTGATAGTCGTAATGGGGCCCGCTCCATTACGATTCGCAAGTGCATGCGTTGTCTCCTCGTGGCGATCACCGATAACTAGTCTCTCTAGGCCAAAACGCAGCGCTAAAGGAGCAAACCTTGACAAAAAACCCCCAATCCAAGGTGGAACAGCATATGCTGAGGGATGAATGGCTAGAGGGTTATCTAGTTGTGAATATGCGGACTCAGGATACCTGGCGACCTCGTGCTTCAATCAGCCTTACGCCCGTAAGGGAGCTCTGGGGGCGCGGACCTGCCCCTTCTCGCCTCACTCGTGGGACCTAAATATGAATCCTGAAAACCAAAACTCTTTGTGTAGTGATGTCCGATCAAACCCTACCTCCTCCACCCCTAATCCCCTAAACCCCACTCCATCTTCCTCCATCCCCCCAAAATCCCCAATTATACAGGGTAATAGGGACACCCCTAAACCCTTCCCTTCGCCGGCTTCATCTTTGACGTCTTCAATATCGCTGAGTGCGCTAAAATTCCGGGAACTTAGCAGTTCTCTGGATAGCCTGGACACTCTAGTAGAACTGGAGCAATCAGAGGTGAAGAACAGTGCTACTGAGAGTGCGCTGGAGACCGTCAAGTCTTCGGAAGATTCTCGTAGTGCGAAACCAGAGCCGTGAGGAAGAAAGAAGTACGTCTTCTACAAATCTTCGCGACGGTATCTGGAAAAGATGAAGAGAATTGATCCCGCAGCCTTAAGCGCAAGAGATAAGGCTCTGATGGCAAAGCACCGGAAGGTAGTAGCATCCTTCAAAAAATCGAGGATTGCCAAACTGGAGGGTGAACCGCCGCTCAGCCTGTCTCTTGAAGCGAAGGGCAAACTGATGAAAACCGCAAACCCCCCTGCGCAGGAGGGGAGCGCGGCAGTAGGAAAAAAGGAGGAAATACCAGCAAGCAACAGGCGGTTGCAACAGCTGGGGCATCTGCCGGACCCTCAACCTCAACGGGAGCTAACGCCAGCACAGGCAAGAGCTCGGTTAAGACCAAGAGGGTGAGGTCTCAGGGGGAGGAAACGGGCAACGAGCCGAAAAAGCAGAGAACATCTGCGAGTATAGGCACTGCCGTTGTGAGCACCCCTGAGCACCTAAAAGTAGCCATCGTCGATAACAGTGATCCTGATGGCAAGATCACATACGATCGGTGGCTACTCATAGAAGGCAAAATCCTAGCAGCACTAGCCGGGGACCCCAAGAAAAGCATTCCTCCAGTTGGATGCACCTTCCACGGGGCCGGCTGGCTTAAAAGGGTCAAGGTGGTCATGTGCAACAGCGAGGAGTCCTTGAGCTTCCTCTCCAAAACAATCTCCAGTATAGGGGAACTTCGGGAAGGGGCCCAGCTACAGGTCATCCCACGCAGTGCACTGCCGCTGAGACCCAAAGCTTGGATGTGGATTCCCCCACCGGAACTACCGGATGAATCCATATTGAGGATATTGGAGGCGCAGAACCCTGAAATCTCAGTCAAAGACTGGAAGATTTTGAAGTCCCTCAAAGGGGCTAAGGGTAACGGCAAGGACTACCAGATCCTATTGGATCAAAAGTCCAGCCTATCCCTTGCAAAGTCTTCTAGGACCATTCATTTTGGCCTGGGAACAGTCAGGGTGAGGTTGGAGGGTCACCATGTTGAGCCCGAAGCAGCTGTCAGTGGTGCAGATTAATCTGCATCATTGTCAGGGGGCGACAGAGGATCTGGTGCTTACCCTGGCAGAGGACGATATCGACGTGGCTTTAGTCCAGGAGCCCTGGTTAGACGGCAATAACAAGATCCTTGGACTGACACCTAAAGGGTATGTATTACACTATAGTAAAACTAGTGAAAAATTAAGGAGTTGCATCGTCGCCAAGAAAAATATTAACGCTTTCTTTCTAGGTAGCCTCTGCAGCGGAGACGTCTCGGCAATCTTAATTGAGCAACGGAGAAGAGAGCAATCTCTGATCATTGCTTCAATTTACATGCCATACGAGGAAAGGGATCCACCGGCAAACAAGGTACGCAGCTTGGTAAGTTTTGCCAGGAACCGCCACCTAAATCTAGTGATGGGATGTGATGCCAACGCTCATCACTCACAATGGGGGAGCACGAACATCAACGATCGAGGTGAGTCTTTATTTGAGTACATTCTTTACTCGGATCTTGTTATATGCAATCGAGGGAATAAACCAACATTCATTAACAAAAACAGAGAAGAGGTAATCGATATAACACTCGCGACTAGCTACCGAGACCTGAGGGTTGACAATTGGAGAGTATCCCCTAAGCACTCCTTTTCGGATCATGCTAGGATAGTCTTCGGTATTAACTTCTCAAAGGAGGTACCTGAACATTACAGGAATGCTAGGAGAACTGACTAGTTTAAATTCTCGGAGGAAATGAGGCGGGAGACAGCTGGTTCGCATGGACCCACAACCCTCATCGCTTCTTCCATTGAGAAAGTGGTAGGGAAAATTAAACATAGACTTACCCAAGCCTTTAACGCTTCCTGTCCGGTAACACGCAGTGCCAAAAGCTCAACCACCCCATGGTGGAATGGAGATCTACGGCAACTGCGAGAACAGACTAGAAAGCTGTTTAATAAGGCAAAGTCTACGAAGAGCCAAGAAGCTTGGACCAACTACAAGGCCAGCTTCAATGAGTATAAAAAGGAGATAAGGAGAGCCAAGTGGACATCGTGGAAAGATTTCTGTTGCTCAATCGAGGAAACACAAGATGCTGCCAGACTCCGAAGGATCCTAAGTAGGACTCCTTCGGCCCCGGTGCTCTTGGAAAATCCAGATGGAAGCACGACCGAATCAAGCCAGGAAACACTGGACCTCCTAATGGATACCCATTTCCCTGTAGATTGTCAAGGCAGCAATGGTAATTATCATGCTCCAAAAATAACGGATAGGGACTTTCGGGTAGCAAATGAGATAATAAATGAACGTTCTGTAGCGTGAGCGATACACTCCTTCAGCCCCTATAAAGCAGCGGGCACGGACGGAATCATCCCGGCCATGCTTCAGCACGCGTTGCCTTTTATCAAATCTTGGTTGATAAAACTCTTTAGAGGTTGCTTGCTAGCCAGGTATATACCGGAGTGCTGGAGAGAAGTTCGTGTGGCATTCATCCCCAAGGCTGGGAAACGTTGTCACGTTAAACCAAAGGACTTCCGACCTATAAGTCTTTCATCGTTTTTACTGAAAACACTAGAAAGAGTTATTGATCTTAGCATTAAGAATTCCTTGGACAGCAACTCAATATCTACGGCCCAACATGCCTACACTAAAGGCAAGTCTGTAGAGACAGCTCTGCACAAGGTGGTGCGAAATCTAGAGGAAACTGCCCACCACAAGGAGTATGTCGTAGCAGTATTCCTGGACATTGAAGGTGCGTTTAATAACGTACATACAAGGTCTTTAATGGGTGCACTTAGGGCACACAGTGTCGACGAGATGGTTACTGAGTGGACAGAGCAGTTGCTCAACAGCAGAACAGTTTCGGCCACCATTGGTATAAGTAACGTAAAGAGAGCGATCAGTAGAGGAACACCGCAGGGGGGGATCCTATCACCACTTCTGTGGAATCTAGCTCTGAACGAAATACTCCTATCGTTACAAGGAAAGGGAATAGAAGTTGTTGCGTACGCTGACGATGTGGTCGTTCTCCCAATACTAAGCGAACTCATGGAATCAGCATTACGCGATATCACAAAGTGGTCGGAGCGCAATGGTCTTGGGGTTAACCCCTCCAAAACTGAACTAGTGCTCTTCACAAGAAAAAGGAAGGTACCAACCTTTCAACTTCCAAAGATAGGAACAACACAACTCAGTCTCTCTCCTGAGGCGAAATACCTTGGTTTAATTCTGGACTCCAAACTTTCTTGGAAAAGTAATACGGAAGAGAGGGTGAACAAAGCGTTGTGCGCGTTTTACGTATGTAAAAAAATGATTGGCAGGAATTGGGGCACATCACCGCGCATTACCCATTGGTTATACACAGGGGTGATCAGACCTATTCTCACTTACGGATGTCTGGTTTGGTGGCCGACCATGAGGGTCAACTGCCGATATCAAACCCTTAACAAAGTACAAAGACTAGCGGCGCTAGGAACCACAGGAGCTGTTAGATCAACACAAACAGCGGGAATGGAAGCTCTACTGCACCTCATTCCCCTGAATGAGTACACGAGGTGTACGGCTGCCCAGAGTGCACTAAGGCTCAGAGAGTCCGGCCTCTGGAAGCACAGTACCTTCGGTCATAATAGCATCCTTAAAAGTGATGAATGGGGTATCCCGGACTTTACGGATTACTGTATACCTCACCTGAATATGAATGTGAACTGCTCAGTTTTGATTCCTGAAAGGAGACTTTGGGATCTCAGCAGCGTCATAGACGGGCAAGAGGTCTCGGTTTACACGGATGGATCTAAAACCGGAGAAGGCACGGGGGCGGGAGTGTTCTCGGATAACCTTGACCTCCAAAGGAGCTACAAACTGCCTGATGAGAGCAGTGTATTTAAAGCTGAGGTCTACGCCATAAGTGCGGCTGCAAGCTTGATAATGACGAGAGAAGTACCCAGAACAAGGGTTTCAATCTACGTCGACAGTCAGGCAGCAATCAAGGCACTGGATTTGTCGACGATCAAGTCAAAGACCGTGTCTAATTGCCGCAGAGCACTCAATCAACTCGGCTTCCAACATGCCGTTAGACTTTGCTGGGTCCCCGGGCACAGCAATATAAATGGCAATGAGAGAGTTGAAGAGCTGGCAAAGCTAGGGACCGAAATGGCTATGGAGAGCGCGGACCGCTCGGTCGAAATGCCGATCGAATGCGCAAAAAGTATAATTGATAGGAAAGGGGTGAACAACATAAATATCCGTTGGCAAACAAGGAGCGATTGTGTAATCACAAGGTCGCTCTGGCCTAGATTTAATAGGAATAGAACCGACACCCTTCTTAGACTCAGCAGGACCTCCGTAAGGCTACTCACAGGCTTAATCACGGGGCACTGCCCCCTTGGCGCTATGGCCAAAAGGTGGCGCGCAGCCGCAAATGATTTTTGCCGGAGTTGTGGTGACGAGGAGGAGCCGGAGACCGTGAAAAACTTACTCTGTGAGTGTCCAGCCCTACAAGCACGCCGGTATGGGACGCTTGGGGCCAGATTTTATAGTGGCCTGACGGAGCTTGGCAACCACCCACTCGAGGATATGCTGAGCTTCGTCAACAAGTCGGGCTGGTTCAAATAGAATCAGCTAGTTTGGTGAAAGGTCTTATGAGTACCGAAGACATCACAATGGGCCTGTAGGCCTCCGAGTGTAGCGCTGTGCTCACGCCTGGGCGCGCGCGGTCTTCTTAACCTAACCTAACCTAACTCACAAAAAAGTTTTTCATCCCAATATGGCCTACATTTCTCAGATTACAGGTTTTTTAAAAGCTTTTATTTAGCTCGCTATCTTGTTTGTTTGTCTGTTTGTCAGATCAAATCTTGCAACCCAATTTTGACCCACTTCCACTTGTCCGATTGACTTGAAATTTTGCACACTTATATAAGTCCGATGACAATACAATATTTTCACTACTTCGTCCTTATAAGGATAACGGAAGGTCCTGTAAGGATAACGTGATTATCCTTTTCTCCAAATTTTCCGGAAAAAAATCTATCCTGGGGGTTTTTGGCGTCGCTGAATCCGAATCTGTCATTAAAAAGTCAGTAAGGATAACGGAAGGTCCTGTAAGGATAACGTGATTATCCTTTTCTCCAAATTTTCCGGAAAAAAAATCTATCCTGGGGGTTTTTGGGGTCGCTGAATCCGAATCTGTCATTAAAAAGTCTGTAAGTATAACGGAAGGTCCTGTAAGGATAACGTGATTATCCTTTTCTCCAAATTTTCCGGAAAAAAATCTATTCTGGGGGTTTTTGGGGTCGCTGAATCCGAATCTGTCATTAAAAAGTCTGTAAGGATAACGGAAGGTCCTGTAAGGATAACGTGATTATCCTTTTCTCCAAATTTTCCGGAAAAAAATCTATTCTGGGGTTTTTGGGGTCGCTGAATCCGAATCTGTCATCAAAAACTCTGTAAGGATAACGGAAGGTCCTGTAAGGATAACGTGATTATCCTTTTCTCCAAATTTTCCGGAAAAAAATCTATCCTGGGGGTTTTTGGGGTCGCTGAATCCGAATCTGTCATTAAAAAGTCTGTAAGGATAACGGAAGGTCCTGTAAGGATAACGTGATTATCCTTTTCTCCAAATTTTCCGGAAAAAAAATCTATTCTGGGGTTTTTGGGATCGCTGAATCCGAATCTGTCATTAAAAAGTCTGTAAGGATAACGGAATGTCCTGTAAGGATAACGTGATTATCCTTTTTCTCAATTGTTCCGGGAAAAAATATATTCTGCGGGTTTTGGGGTTCGCTGAATACGATTCTCAAGTTAAAAAGCCTGTAAGGACATCTCAAATGTAAAGCTATATATTCGAAGACTAAAAAGAACAAAATAAAAAAAAATAAAAAAAAATTTTTTAAAAAAAGCTTTTATTAAAAAAAATGCACTAAAAAGAAAAAAATAATTTTCTGGACGCTGTGTATCACAAATATAAAAGCTTTTAAAAAGCGAGATAAAGCATAAAACAATAAAATAAACATTTATCTCGCTTTTTAAAAGCTTTTATATTTGTGATACACAGCGTCCAGAAAATTATTTTTTTCTTTTTAGTGCATTTTTTTTAATAAAAGCTTTTTTTAAAAAATTTTTTTACTAGTCTCTTCGTTGTAGTAATTCGTTTTCAAATAAGTACCGGTAATTGCTTGCCGCGCAAAATCGTGTATCATACCACAGGTCATACTGCGTGGAGCATTATTAGTTGAAAGTGAAACGTACACTATTGATTCAAGGGTGGAAAATTTCTTTCTAAGATATTTGGTGTTAAATATAAAGTCACCCCAACCCCTGGGTGACTTTGGCCCAAACGAAAAACGGGTTCCGCAAAGAGCGGAACATAAAATGTTATTAATATTTTCCGCAATTAACGTTTAGAAAGTTTTAACAAAGAAAATAAATACAAAAAACTATGTGGTACTTACGCACAAAGTAAAAATATAGTCGAAAAATTATTAAGACCTTTTTGTGGGCCAAAATCACCTCAGTTTACGGTAGTCAAAAAAATATCAAAGAAAGTTCAAAGTAAATCCATCAAAGTTCAAAATTCCTAACTCCTTTCATAACTCAAAAGTCCTGGGGTACCTCTAGCCAAAGAACTCGGTTCTACGGTGTAATTATCAACTGTGGAATTTTAATATTTCAACAATTATATTTGATTAAGAAATAGTTGCATCGTTTAAAACTGCTTTTATTTTAGGTTAATCATTTTTTGGTGGATTTGAGGGTGTTAAAGTTAAAGTTTTTCCTATTATAAGCAAAAAATATTTTTTTGTGATCCTTTTAAAAGTTTGATTTCATTTTTATAAAAATCTGTTCACATAATTCATCTGACGATTATATATTGCTGTAGGTATGGTTAAAAGCATTAAAATGACATTCAATATTGTATTCTAGGTATTCAAATTTTGGAGAAATAAACATTTTATGAAGCAAAGTTTTGATTAAATTCCAACTCTATGAAGAGCTACAAAAAAGTATTAAAATATATTAAAAAATCTGAGTTTCACATTATTTAGGAACTCTTTCTCCATTACATGCTAAAAAGTTTTATCCAATTCTGTCTAATTTCGGAGATATGTAGATTTTTCTAAATTTAGTCAACTTTATTATTTTCAATTTTTCCATTTTTTAGTCGATATTTGTTTATGTACTTTCATATCGTTCCCGTTTCCATAGATTAAACCGGTATAGGAACGTTAACTATAATAAAAACTATCTATATATGTTAAAAAATCTACTCCCTTACCCCTTCTACTACTATCTCCGGAACCGTTATAGTGATTTTCATCGAGGTTTCGGTACTCTATAAAGCTTACCCGAAACAATTTTTTATAAGTCTTGCTTAAGTGGGGATTTTTTAAAATTCGATTTGGTTTTTTGTGATTTTTTGAGTTCTGCCACACTTTTGTCTATTATTAGAATTTCATACTTATAACAGTTTTCATGGGAACTATGAACTATTCAAATGACCAAAAAAATATAACATAGAAAAGGGCTGACAATGAGAAGAAAATTATTTAAGAATCGAGCTGTCTAAGACGAAAACTCTGTCACAGTCTCTTTAGGTGTCTCGGAGTTAGCCGTGAAGTGGTTTTTTCAAACACTTTCTGTTTTAAAATATGTTAGAAAATTAAATCGCTCTTTTGAGTGCATTTAGCAAGTGTAATGTTTAAAAAACTGGTATTTGCGCCTATTTTTTTTTTAAATTTTATTATTTTTAGTCATTAAAATATGAAAAATTGAATCTTTACGATAATTAAGCGATGTAATGGATTTTTTTCTGGGAATTTTTCCGAAAAACGATTACGTCTGTAGAATAGATATATGTATATACTAGCTTGCATACCCGTCGTTTCCGGGTTAATTTTTTTGTATAAGTTTAAGCATACGAAGAAAACCGGAAAGAACTTAAAAACTTATGAGAAAAATCTCATCCTTGCAGGACTCTCCATTGCGAATAAGTCTAACACCGGATTCGTGATTAGCGACCCCGAAAACCCCCGAGTGAAACTTTTCAGCCTCCTATTGAGTAGGATTCATGGCGAAAATCACGGTTTAAAAACACTCAAACCCTCTTTACCCCCTTAGCGGTAAAATTCCGGAAAACCCCGCCTTAGTGAGCGCCTACGTGATGGTTGGGACATACTGTGAAAGTTTCAAGTTTCTAGCTTCAGGGGTTTGGGCTGGGCGTTGATGAGTCAGTCAGTCAGGTTAAACGATTTTATATATTTATATAGATGCTAGTTTGCAAGAACCCGGCGTTGCCCGGGTAGTAATAAATTTTTGAGCCAATAATTTAATAATTTTTGAGCTCAATAAGTTTGTTCCTGCACTCCAGATTGGGAACCTCCACACTAGGGATGTCAAATTCAAAAAAATTTAATCCGCCTTTGCAAAAGCGATCGCTTCGCTTTAGTCTATTATGAAATGCGAACAAGGCGGAAATTTTTGTTCCAATATTTCCATGGAAACTGACAAGTTACTTCCAATACAAATGTCAGATTCAAAGGTAAATAATTTGGTTATTTCTGAATTGATGTGATATTTGCTTTTATTTGTGATTCGTAAAATCCAAAAGTACTATAATTAAATGGATTCAATTAGTGTCTTCTTATATGCTTGGTCTTCGATCTATATTCGGGGGTGCAAAGTATTCCTTTTGCAATGCCGGGGTTTAATTTCATCAAATCAACCAAAATTAGTTTATTACTCCTAAACGAAAGTTTAAGTAAAATTATGTGTTTTAATTGTTTGCTTGTTGTCATATGTATTTTGTCAATAAAATTGTTATAATTATGCGTTTTTACATTTTTATTCGCCGCTTATTGAATCCGCCCCAACTAAAACGAAATCCGCCACCTAAATAGCAGTCGTATTTGACAGATCCGCCTTCGCAAGAAATCCGCTGGAGCTTTTGATAATAGGCCTAAAGCGAATTTACTAAAGCGAAGGCGGATGGTACAATACCAAAATGCCAATCCGCCACCAAAAGCGATCCGCCGCGGATCCCATAATTGGCCCTCGGTTTTTAAGACGCCGGTTTAACCGGGCCAAAAAAACCGGTTATTAAAACACCGAAAACCCGTTTTGTTCAAATTGGGTAGGTTAGGTCTTAAACGCAACAAATACACTATAATACAAACAAAAGACGTGAAGTGCCATATAATCCATTAAGACACCATAAATGGCACAATATAATATTGTTGCATATGATTTTACATATTGCATATGATTTTACATAACTTATCTATACATCAAAATTCAGTTAGACTACGTCTTTCCCCTCCCCGATACAAATTGAATACTTTCTCCTTATTTTCTCAAAAACGGTGCATCGTATTGAAAAGTTTATAAAGACGAAATGTGTTTAGAGTATGATTTTATACAACTTATCTATCCAGTTGGACCACTCCTACCTCCCTCTCCCATACAAATAGATTTTTAAAAATAAACGATTTGGTCGGTGACAAAATACCTTATTTAAATTCGTTCTCCACAAAATGAATAATTTAAATTATGAAATCGCACAAAAACAATAGGGCAATTCACTCTTGATCGTAGATAGTAAAATCGTAGATTGTACTCATCTACGATGGAAAAGTACAACGAAGCGTGAGCAGCGCTTTACTAGAGGTTGTGGGTTTTGTCGTAAATTTTTGACTCTTTTATTTATTTTCTTTACCTAAATCGTTTAAAGCATTTTTTAATTCTTAATTTATACTAAATCATATAAATACTTTAATTTACTTGCTTTTCCAATGTCCATTTTAGAGTTGGCACCAAGTTGACATGTCACAAAACATGCCTTAACCTCACTTAGAAGTACGACAAAAACTACGATTTCACCATACCTTCGGGTGTGGTAGATTAAAGTTTTCGTCGTAAAAAAATTTGTGTGGAGAACTGTCAAAAAACTACGATTTTATTTACGATTCTACGAGTTTACGATCAACTACGATGAAGAGTGAATAGCCCTAATGGATAAATAAAGGAAATGGATAATAAAAGGATGAGGCGCTAACCTCACACACAAAATTCAACACCAATCCATTTAATTTCACTTGGTCACTGAGTAAATACCTTTATTCACAAAATAAAATACTTTCGATGATTTAATAGCGAAAACACAATCACCCTTGTTCTAAGATACGGCGTTAGCCCGCTAAACGTAACGCATTCGATTCGATTCGCTACGCGATCGGTGTTCTGAAAAACGGCGTTTGATGTTTAAAAATACAGCAAACATCGCATGCAAACGCAGTGTCAACACTCAGCTGGTTGTATTTATTTCTTGGTTATGCAAGTGAAAACATTTGATTGAAGTTTGAAAATGAATTTAACACTCCCATTATATTTGTTAATGAGGCACGACGAGGTAAATTCTCTGAAAAGCCAAAGAAGGTTATTGAGAGATTCTTCGAACGAAATGAAGTTAAGTGAAGACTCGTAATTATACTTTCATTTTGTCGATTAATAGGTTGAATTGTGAAGTATTAGTTGAACTTTGAGTTCCCCTCCTATTTGAATAAAACACTTTATTACTCATGATTCATAAAATTGAAAAAATATTTGCCCAACTTGCATTTTGTCAATCACAGCCAACACCAAACGCGAGAAAACTCAAGTGAGCAATTTAACCTCAAATATCAGCTCCCGGCGAATCTCAGAACAACGAAAATCGAATCGAATCGAATGCGTTGCTCCGCGTTCAACTCAAGTTGGTCACTGCGTATTTAAGAACAACGAAAATGGGATATCGAGTACTGATCGAGTACATGTCGAACAAACTAACGTAGCGCCGTATCTCAGAACAAGGGTGAATGACGCGTCAAGGTGTGCGTAAGCTTTGACATTTCGACAAAAGTAAAACCTGTGGTTTACTATGGGACGATTTATAATGGCGCTTCGCCTTGACGCTTCAAAGCGGCCGGATACCTACTTTCTACTTTCAGACGCGTTGGCGCTTTGAAATTTGAATGAAAATTGCGTATTGTGAGTGATTTTTGGAAAATGGTGGGGCAAATGATGCATTTATGGAATGATTAATTAAAAAAGAGAAAAATAATTAATATTTATGCAATCTAAAATCGAAATTGTGTGAAAATGCGAAATAACAAGACAAAAAATAAGGTAAAAATAATTCAAATATATTCGCCGATTATTCTAGTGACTTTAAAAGATGCTAAGGATCATCGTGGCTTTTATTTAAATAACTTATTTTATAAAGAAGTCGTCCGCATCTCTTTCAATATTTATTTCTTGAATCCACCATCATCAATTTATGTTTTTAATTCATGTGCTTTGTGTGCTTCTCCTGCAACAAATTCTATGTCTTCCAAATGCTTTTTAATTCACATAAACTTTTTATTTCCATTTTATTTGAAATAAAAATAGTGAAGCGAATAGTTCTCACGAAGCGCCCGCAATCCGCGCCACAGACGGACATGCAAAAATCAATTTTGTTTATCTTTCTAAACACACTGGTGTAATACATTTTTATGTGTGGTGACGGGGTCTTGGCGTTACAAACGGTAAGGCAAAGTTAATATACCCTTTGGTTTCACCATACGGGTATAAAAATGTCATTTTTGGCATCAGTATTATACGACCAAATACATCAATGTATGTCAATATTTTTGAGAAAATCCAAAATTACAAAAATTGTCCCCCTTACAGTTTTTGTTATATAGATGGGAAAAAAGTAAAGTGGACACATCTACAGATAGAGAGCTTTCCTTTAAAAAAAGAATAATCAAAATCGATTCTAAGCTGGAGCTGTGTCGAAAGAAATACATTCAAAATCGCTTTGCCTTTCAAATATATAAGATGAGTCTTCGATCTTAACAACACGGATCGCAGCTGGGCGTTTAATGAAGGGGTAAAATACCCATGCTCGAAGCCAGGGTTGCTGGTGCCAAGGTTTTGTTTTTTTAATTTAATTTTTTTTTCATTTAGTTAAAACAAATTTTTTTCTTTGTGATTTTTGTATGTGAAAACAGTTTAAAACAAAAATAGAGACACAGATTTTCACCATTGTCCGTGATGATAATATTTTATGACTGAAGTTAGCTTGCCCATGAGGAGGCTGGAAAAACTAATTGGGTATTAGAGTTTTAAAATTCAAAACCGAAAGTCTTGAAGCGAACACGTTTATTCTCTAAAAGTTATTTCTGGAAGTTTTTTGTGCAAAAAAAACTTTAGCCCGACAACGATGGGTCTGCATCTAGTAAAATATTATTAAATATCAGTTGTGGTCAACACAAAACTTTCTTCTACAAAATCTACGACCCTGCTCAATTTACGCTAGAGCCCTGTCGCGTTGTCAACCTAAGACGACATCCCAATAAATTGTTGGTTCATCCAAAAATATCAAAAACGTACAAAATTTGAGATAACTTGAGAACGGTAAAAGATATCAATTTACGGTAAATGGCAAAAATGTAGAAAATGTTAACATCTTTAATTATTCTTTTAACTGATTTGTCGAAAAACCGTTAGTTTGCAAATTATTCGCAAAAATATGATTTTTTACATATTAATGAAAATATCTCAATAACGGTAAAAGATAACGGATAACGGTAAAAGACAAAATTGTGCAGAATGCCATTCTCATTAATTCACTTCATACATTCAGGCAGCAAAAACCCGGTTAGTTTTCGAGATAATCGCAAAAAACTGTTTTTTTTAAATAATGGTTTATCTCGATAACAGGTGGAGATATCGAGTTATAGCTAAAGACAAAAGTGTGGGAAATTTTATTTTCTCCAAGTTTTGCCATACTTAAGGCTGCTAAAAAACGCGTAGTTTGGGAGTAAATCGAGAAAAACGAAATTGCGATTTTTGAAAAACCGCCATTTTGGATACTTCCGGTTAACGGATTTCCACCAAAAGTTGATAGGATCGTCCCATTTCAGGACCCAACATGCCTATAAAATTTCATGGCGCTAGCTCTATTAGTTTTTGAGAAATCTTGTACACAGACTGACAGACTGACAGACAGAAAGACATTTTTTAAATATGACTCCAATCGACTCAGGAGTGATCGGGAAATGTTTTTTAGGCAAAATTAAGAGATCGAAATTTTTCATGAATACAATACTTTATTATCAACCTAAGAAGAAAGTAAAAATTGGTGGAAAAGTAAAATGGACACATCTAAAGATAATTTTCTAAAAGTTATTTCTTGCATTTGCATTATCCTTACAGGACCTTCCGTTTTGAATTTTGAAAATCTAACACCGGATTCGGGATCAGCGACCCCAAAAACCCCCGAGTGATACTTTTCAGCCTCCTATTGAGCAGGATTCATGGCGAAAATCACGGTTTAAAAATACTTAAACCCCCTTTACCCCCCGTTCACCCCCTTAGCACTAAAATTTCGAAAAATCTCGATGGTTGGGACATATTCTGAAAGTTTCAAGTCTCTATCTTCAGGGGTTTGGGCTGGGCGTCAGGTTAAACGATTTTATATATAGAGCAGATGGTTTTCACTTTTTCAAATAAAGACTCAATTTCAACAAAAAAAAAAATATTTTGCCACCGCTCAGAATTGAACCCGTACCTGGCGCGATGTAGTTTACAGTTATTCAGTAGTAAGAATATAAATTTTAAAGATAAATGAAGTAAACAGTAAATTTTAAATAAAAGTCAATATGCATATTAAGGTTTGAATTCCTGAGCAGCACATGATTTTCTTATACAAAAAATGGCTAGAGATATTTAATTTTTTCTGTATAAGAATGCCACGTGCTGTTCAGAAATTTTCTGTGTAATTTTATTTTGCTGTATATCTTCCAAAAAAAAATCGATTTTTTGTTGTATAAGTCAACTGGTGTTCAGAAATTTTCTGTCTCATTTTATTTTGCCGTATGAAATTTTCCAAAAAAAAATCGTTTTTTGTTGTGTAAGAAAGCCATGTGCTATTCAGAAATTTCCTCGCTAAATTTATTTTGCTCTGTACTGTCTTCCAAAAAAAAAATCGATTTTTTTCTTTATAAAAAAATCAAATGAAAGCAAATCAGCATTCTTAAGCTGTTAAATTAGCATGTCGGTGACGCGAACTCATAAGATTTTACCCATCCAAAAATCACCCAACGCGCCTAAAGAAGTATAATATAAATAAAATAAGTAATTTAAGGTCAAAAAAAAAAAATTAAAAAAATCAGGCAGTACGGAATGTCGTGTTACCATTGAAGACTTAGTTAGCGGCATATTTATAATTTTGAAAGGCAAATAACTAATAAAGTATTATTAAAAATGGGAAAAAAGTAAAACGGACATATCTACAGCTATAGAGTTTTCATTTAAAAAAAGAATCATCAAAATCGGTTCAATAGGAACTCCAGGAGCTCCGTCGAAAGAAATCCATACAAAATCGCTTTGCCTTTTAAATATATAGATTATACGTTTGTCAACCGTCGACTCAACGTGTTGCCACACATTGTTATCCTTGTGGGACCTTCTATTTCGAATTTTGAAATTCCAACACCAGATGCGTGACCAGCGACCCCGAAAACCCCCTAAAGCAAGGTTTTCCGAGAAACAGTTGAAAAAAGAACATTTGCGTTATCCTTACAGGACCTTCCGTCCCGAATTTTAAAATTACATCAGAAACCAATTATCCTTACTTTTCCCAATCACCCTTGTTCTGAGATACGGCGTTAGGCAGCTAAACGTATCGCATTCGATTCGATTCGCAACGCGATCGGTGTTCTGAAAAACGGCAGAAAGGCTACGTTCTTTGATTAAAACAACGCCAAGCATCGCATGATAAAGAACTGCCAAAAATCAGTTGATTTTGTTTGTATCTGGGTTGATAGCCAGTTCAGTTCAACTTTTGAAAGCAAATATGGAAAAATACGCTGCCAACACATTTATTATTGAGACAGGAGGAGATAAACTCCTTGCGGGAGCAAAGAATTTTTCCGAGAAGTTCTTCGAACGTCGTGAATTTAAGTGAAGCGTGAGTACATAGAACAAGTGTAACTTTCAATTCATATACATTTTTTTCCTAGCTTTAGGAAGGATTTTCGGCCGAGCAAAACATCATTTTTATATGTTCTGAGGAAATTAAATGAAGGTCTGAATCCGGCAGTGGGATCAGTTCTATCCTCTGAAATAAAATTAGCTGCCTGCATTAGATTTTTTTGCTGAAGGTCAAATAGTTGAACTGTGAATTATTTGTTGAATTTTTATTTCCACTCCTATTTGACAAATACACTTGTTATTTCATACTTAAATATATATTTCCATTATTTTCTACTAACATTTTAATTGATCACAAAACTTACAAAACCTGAAACTGTCTGCAATATTCACCAAAACATGAGAAAACTCAAGTGGGCAATTTCACCTCAAATATCAGCTCCCGGCGAATCGCAGAACAACGAAAATCGAATCAAATCGAATGCGTTGCTCCGCGTTGAACTTAAGTAGGGCACTGCGTATTCAACAACAACGAAAATGGGATATCGAGTACTGATCGAGTAAATATCGAACAAACTAACGTAGCGCCGTATTTCAGAACAAGGGTGATTAGAAAAATCTCCATGCAATGTACCCAAAAATAAATGTGAAAATGAGAAAAATCTCCATGCAATATACCCAAAAACAGAAAAAATATTTTTTTTTTATATTTTCTTAAACGATTTTTTTTTGTTTAGGAGCATGGGAAATAAAAAATAAACTCATAAACAAACATTTTTTCCATAACAATTAAAATTAATAAGAAATTTCAAATTTTATTGCTTCTAGTGACAAATTTCAATGATAAAAGCTTTTAATACAGCATATGTATATTCACTTAAATTTTAATATACCTAAATATGAATTTACGTACTTAACATTATTCTAGGTTAAATGGCGTTTCTGAAATTAAATTACAATTCGATTTAAAAATATTGAAAAATATACAAAATATTTTCTCCACCAATATATAAAATCAAATAAAAATTCTTAATTGTTATATAAAATAAAATTAAATATGTTGTGTTCAACGGGATGACATTTTTAAAAAACGACCACCCTTAAAAATAAGCGATAGAGTTGTAGAATGATAAAATCATATTAATTCAATGAAATAATTTAAAATGATGCAAATGTCTAGTTTAATGTACCTTCATCATATAATAGTTTGCTAAAAATGCCACTCCGACTCCGATACCAAAAACAAGTATGTGTGATAGATATAAATTTGGTAATCCTCGGCGTTTTTTCAGCAAGAATGATAAAATTGATGTTTTACGATCTGAATAAGGCGGGTACCGACCTCTGTAATTAAAAAGCATTAATAAAACCAAAAATAGGATGAAGATTTAGTTTATATAACATACGATGAAAGGGATTCTCCAATAAAATTGAAATTCTTCCCTAGGCAGGACTTCTTGTGTGTGAAAGTTTCAAAGCCATATTTGCCATGATATGCTCCCATTCCGCTAAAACCAACTCCTCCGAATGGTAACGCCTCAACTAGACGTTAAAATATTTAATGTATATTGAAATTTTCAAAATTTTCTGCAGAAATCTTTTTGTGTTTTTATGCGGTACAAAAGTAAAAAAAAAAAAATACAGTGAAATATATATAATTAAAGTTACAAAATTAAATCCTCCTTTAACCTTTAATATTAGTAGCTTACTTAACGAGTACATTTCAGTTACCATGAAAAAATTATTTAAAAATTTTTCATATGTAGGAAATTGGTAAAAAAACAGTTTTATTTTGGAATGTTAAAATTGATTAAAAATGAATTTACATTCTAAAATCGCCTCCAATTTAATTTTAATGCGAACACATTTTTTTAGAATCAAGTTAGGACTTCTTTTGCGATGAATTTTGTCGACCTTTTACCTTTATTACATATAAGAAAGATATTAAAATCACTTCAAAAACCGAAAACATGATGGAGTTCTGCATGTCCCCGGGACATATACGCATGGTATGCGTGTGTTCGTGCATATGTACATTCTGTGTAAAAAGTATCCGGAATTTTGAATTTAAAAGATGCACGTAAAATATATCGCCACAATTTTTTTTCTGTAAAATTCTACCGAGTCACCACGCGAAGTTTGAGCCCGATCTGTCTCTCCGTGTGTTGACATCAGCTGTTTTCGTAATCATATTGTTAAGTGCTCTGCGATTTTTAAAATGGAAAAATGAGTTCAACAAAGAGTTTGCCTTAAATTTTGTGTTTTAAATGAAAAATCGTGTGCCGAATCGTTAACAAGGTATAAAGCAGAGATGCCCAATTTATGTGTGTTTATTTACAACTACTCGGAATTTTTGGTATCTTATTGCGCACAAGAACAACAGTGAGATAATGGCCCCCACGTTCTCAGTCAGGGCGATTTATCGTGAATTGGGCTATCTTTTTCATGATTTTACGGCAATCTTTTTGGAAAAATCGCAAATTGAGCGATTTTAAAAACTCGATTAGACGATATTGAACTATCTTTGGAAAATTTCCCCGGGTACTTCTTTTCTGAATATTAGGGAATTTACTACCACCCGGTCTAGAAGGGATAAAGTACAACTGGGAATGTACGTAGTACATGTCGCTCCGAATACGGATGTACAGAGACTTCGAGATATTACGGGTATGTTTTATATGAAAATTACATGGGATGTGCTTATAAACACGAGGCCAATTCAGTGTAGGAATTGTCAGGGTTTCGGACACATTGCGGCGAATTGTTGCTTGTACTACAAAAATGTGTAACGTGGTGAATGCACCAGAACTCATTGGTGTGAATGCATCAGAACTCATTGGTGTGAATGCACCAGAACTCACTGGTGTGAATGCACCAGTAAATGTACCATGACTGTGATTTTATCGGTCATCCTGCTAATTATAGGGGCTGCCCCAAGTTCAAACGTTTTCAGAAGGAGAGGTACAGAAAAATGGAGCGGGCCAGAGCTGAAAGGGAAAACCGACGAGCTTTTGTAGACAGGAGCGTTAATAATTACAGATCAAATGGTAGTAGGATCTTTGCCCAGTGCTTTGGCAATGACATTAATATAAACAACAATAACAATCATAACAATAGATCGTCTTGGGGTGATTTTGCGAGAAAAGTACAAGATCCCTTTGGCGTAAGCTTTGGGGATTTGATTTCCAAAGGATGATTCTTAGTATCAATCTCAGTACCATACCTTACGTAGCTACGAGTACGTAAATACGAGTACATATTCGATACTTTTGTTTTGATACCAAGTAATTTTGCAATCGATACCTTTACCCAGATACCAAGTAGGTATCGATACTTTTTGGCTAATATACTTTTTGGATCTTTTTGGATCGAATCAACACTAGGTATATCTCACATCTTCATTCGATCGTTTATCTTCATTCGATCGTTTAACGACGTCGTCAACACTGTGTCAATAGCATATTCTGAGCCTCCAAAACAATATAGCATTTTACAAAGGCTACCGCTTCCAATTCGGGACTTGCTCAAGATACGAAATCAATGGAAAAGGGATTTAAAGAGGAGTTTTCACGGAAAAAATTTCTTTGCCAGCCGTGAGGTTAAGGAGTTACACAACAGAATCCAAGTCCTTTCTATTCAGATTGACAATAAGATCAATGATCATCTTAACAATTTATTCTAGAAGTGGCTCAAAAAGAGCAGACCGGGACCACAAGCATTTAAGGAAGTCAATCGGATGGTGGGTAGGAACGCTGTAAGCAAGATAGATAAGGTCTTGATGAGTGATGAAGTATTTACTGATCCAATGGAAATAGACAACATTTTTGTTGACTATTTTTCGGAGATTTATGGTCAGGACACGCCGTCCTCCTGTAAAACATACCTAGTGGCTGAATTCAAAATATTTTAAGATTCTCGCCGTGTTTGTATGATTTCCATATCACACAGGAACATAAGTTTTGCCATGTTTGCAGATAAACTAGGGGAAAGTGGTCACCATTCGTACGCGGGGCACATTCGTACATCGAATATTTTTCAATCCATAGCTCCAACTCAGAACAGGTCCACACATGTTTTTTCTGTATATTAACCCAGCCACGTGTCAGCGAAGTTTGACTTCAATTTCATTGCAGCGAGTGGAAAAACCAGGACCGATCTGTTTTTTCGCTCGAAAAATAAATTGGTGCCCTTATTTTCCAGTCGTGATATAATATATTTTTTCACAGTAAGTACAGCTAACAATATTTTTTTTAGTGAGGAAAAGAGACTAAAAATTAATTTGTTGAATAAAAATCGTGTTTATGTATTACCGTTTTCCAGAAAAGTTACTTATTCAGTATTATTTGGTTTGGGGCACATTCGTACAAAAAAAATGGGGCACATTCGTGCTAGAGCTTTTGGTATGTTTAAATTTCCAATTGATTTGGGCACTTATAATGTGAAGTGATGAAAAGGTATTTTTCGTTATTATGAAGTTATTTATTTTTAATAAATGAATTGTTTTGAATTAGAATTATTTTATGTTATTTACTTAAAAAAACTCAATTTGAAAGATTTTTTCTGCGATTTTTTGCTGAATTTAATAAAGATTGGTTTTTTTTAACTTTTTATGTTTGATTCTTGTTTTATTTCGTATATATATATGTTTCCCATAGATTCCCCATGATATGTACGAAAGTGCCCCACTAGGGGGGTAGATTCGTACAATTTTCGACTTGTGGCAAAAATGCAACTGTTTTATTATTAGTTGATTTTTTTCATATTCTTTTTATACCCGTATGGTGAAACCAAAGGGTAAATTAACTTTGCCTTACCGTTTGTGACGCCAAGATCCCGACATCACACATAAAAATGAATTACACCAGTGTGTTTAGAATGATAAAAAAAGTTGAATTTTGCATGTCCGTCCGTCCGTCCGTCCGTCTGTCTGTCCGTCTGTCTGTCTGTCCGTCTGTCTGTCTGTGGCACGGATTGCGGGCGCACGGATTGAGCTAGAGACTTGAAATTTTGCGCAGATCCGTTTTTCGTAAAATGCGAGGCTAAGTTCGTTAATGGGCAAAAATGGTCCATTAGGGGGGGTACCCCCCATACGAACGAAATCGTTTTTTGTGAATATCCCAAAAACGGTGCATCTTATCAAAAAAGTGTAAGAACAAAAGTTATTTAGGATATGATTCTACATAAAACTCCCATACATCAAAATCAGATTGGAATAAATTTAAAAAAATCTTATTGGAAAGTTTGACTTCCAAGTGAAATTTTGGTACAGCTGTTCGAATTTTGATACGAATATCACCATACGGGTCTCCAATGATTGCCAGATTGGCAATTATAGCTTTGGTTATGTTTGATATCTTTGTATTAGCTGGATATCTATAATATCCAGTTAAACGAAATAGACAGTAATTTGAGCGTTATGCACGACATTACAATCAAAAACACAAAAAGTATACGAAGGGTGACCACTTTCCCCTATAAACTATCTGCACGTTCAAATAACTTAAGCAAATGACATTAGAAAGTTCAAAACACAAGATCCCCTGGCTTCGCACTTATGTTCCCGAAACAGGGGACAAAGAGAGGCGGGAACAAGGGAAAATATCAAGTACAGTAATCCCCCGCTACACGGACGCTCGTTTTACGGAAATTCGAAGTTACGGACATGACTAATATAGGAACAAATTCGCTATACGGATAAAAAAATTCGCTATTACGGACAAAAAAAAATTTTTTTTTGAATCAGAAAAAAATCAAGAAAAAGTCTTCCATAACTATGTTGTATTGATTGTAAATGTACATACTTGATTTCTCCGAATTTTCTGACACATTTTGTGTATACACAAAAGAGAATTAAAAAAAGGCAATAAAAACCTGCAGTGCGGTGTATTTTTAAAAAATCTATTTGCTATTCTTAAGCAGAGGCAGAAGCAGCAGCAGAAGCAGAATCTGCTTTCTGTCCCACAATGAAATTTGAATTCTGACGAAACTAGCAGAAACCTACGTAGAAACAGCTACGTTTTTTTGTCTGCGGCATGATTTGTCCCATAATATTTTGTTGGTTTTAACATATTCAATTGATTTATATTTATGCTCCATTTCAAGTAGTATAAATATTTTTTTTCTATAATTATATAGTTTTCTCATTATTCTAGTGGTTAAATAATTATTTTAATATATTATACTAATCTGTTTCGTATTACGGATTTTTTTGGTACGCATCTATCTATTTTTAATACAATCTCATACTAAAATAGGTTTCGTTTTACGGATTTTCGATATACGGACAGTTTCCGTAGAACGCATCCCGTCCGTAAAGCGGGGGATTACTGTAGTTATTTAGTACACGCATATATTTACTTTTTCGTACAACTTAAATCGCCAAGACCGCACTAAACTTTTTTTTATTTTGCACCATTTTTCACGCAAATTCTGAATGTTTAGAAGATAGTTATCCATCCCTGATTTCCTGCTGTTAGTGTGATAATGTCATGTTTCTTATTTGGTCAATGTGGAGAGAGTTTATTGGAGAGTTTATTGGATTTCTTAGTTTATCCCGCATCCTCCCACATTAATTTATGACAAAACCCTGGGCTATGTAAGTATATTTTTCTATGCTATGCTTTCTACTGCATGCTTACACATATGAAAGCCATTATCTGTTTCACTTTGCCGTATAACCCATTCTGCTTCCTCTTGTAGATTTTGCAAATCATGGAGCTTTGCTGAGTTCGGAATGGAGCCGTTTATGCGAGAGACTTTGATTAGGTCAGTTGGTATTTGGACATTGACAGAAGGAATAGTAAATAAATTTCATGTACCGAAAAAATTGATCAAATTAATATTTCCGTTTTTATGAAATTATTTTGTGATTCGGAAATTCATATAAAAGTTTTTCATTATCAAACCTATTTTTAATATAAAATAAAACAATTGATAATTTACGAAGAGCTTTCAACCAAGTTTGAACTTGGCTCGAAGAGCAAGCTATATAAACACGTAAATCGCTTGTCTGTGGTAGTGGATACCCGAAACTTTCGAAGCTTAGCCGACCCTGTTTTACACCATGTATTATCACATTTTTAAAGCTTCGAAAATATCATAGGTTATAAATTTCCAGTCGAAATAAAGAACTTACATTGCAATATTGGAGATTTAGTTTATTTTAGATCAAGAAATAATATGTTAAATTTTCAAATTTTTGTGTCGTTTAAGTACCTGAACAATGCAAAACCACATCATTAGCACAAAATCCACCACTAGTTGTGTTCTTTAAGAATAGCTTAATGTCATCTTTAGATTTGCTGAAGATATACAGAGATAGAGGCTTCTCCCTATATTTGTTGTACCATGCACCAAAATTAAATAATTAACCGTAAATACAAAATAAAAGAAAATATTTTATAACCTTATCTATCTAAAAATTAAATTATGAGTATTTGAAATGAAAAATGAATGAAAAATGCATATGTATGTAAACTGAATAATCAACGATTGTAAATTTAAATACAATAAAAACATTTTTCTATTTGATCAAAAGATTTTCTTTAGGAATCATATAATATATACAAATTAAATCGCAAAGTTCTTATTCATAAAAATATTTAATCGATATGACCATAAAATATCGGTTTTAATCATTTCAAATACATAAGAAACAAACAAAAAAAGCGTAAAGAAATAAGCATCTGTTTTCATAGTTATGTCGGTAATTTTTTTAATCAGTAGGAAGAAACGCGTGAGAAAGAGAAGCAAGACATATAATTTTTTAGTAGAAACAAACATATATGTATCTATTTGGGGAGTATTTTAATTTGAAGACTACAATGTACAAGAGGTTATTATTAATTTATTTACATATACTCGCATATAAAAAAAAAAATCAATTTTGGAATTATATTTCGTTTTTACACCGATATAGGACAGTAACGTGAAAACGGCTGCATGGGATTTAATGAAATTTGGAAGTTAGGTTAGTGATTTCCTGGGACAAAAGCGAAAAGGCTATTATTTTGTTAGGGCAACTTGTTCCTTCAATCCCTATACAAACGGATTATTTTTTAAAAATTTCTCGAAATCGGTGCTCCGCATCAAATAAAAGTACAGTGGGACCTCCATACAACGGAAACGGTGGCGGAATGGACAATTTTGTTACACAGTAAAATCTGTATAGCGATTGTGGCACAAAATATGATAAGTGATGAAATCCGTGATAAGCACAAAGACGTAAATTTCTGTCAATGTAGGCTGGCTTCCATGCACCTGTATTGGTGAGGTTTGATGGGAAAGCTGACTGGAAATTTCCCTCGAAATGTATACAAGGCCACCCTGCATATTTAGCTGTCATCGATTCATAGAGATTTTGGGAGCGTGAATGAATCAGTGGCGGCTTGTGTATATATGAAATGAGGAGGCAAAGTTTTTTTTAGTTCTATAAAAATTTTTATGATACGACCACAGAACTATATCACATAGAACAACTGTCACCATACAAAGCTCTGCTGAAAAATGGTCACAAAAATATTTCCCTCTTTATCGTACTTGAACGCCTTCACTGAACTGTATAAGGTCGCGAAATTCAAATTTCGTTTGCCGCGAAATTCAAATTTCACAAGTTTGAGACTAACTTTAGGCGTCAAAAACTAACTTTAGTTTTAACTAAAAACCGTAAAAAAATCTCTTCATAGAGGCTAGCCTCCGATTCGTACAAATACTTTCATACAGCTTTTGCTAAAAACAAGCATAGCCACATATAGAACACGAACACCAATCTCCGTAAAAAAATCTCTTCATAGAGGCTAGCCTCCGATTCGTACAAATACTTTCATACAGCTTTTGCCAAGAACAAGCATAGCCACATATAAAATACGAACACCAATCTCCGTAAAAAAATCTCTTCATAGAGGCTAGCCTCCGATGCTTGTGCTTAGCAAAAGCTGTATGAAAGTATTTGTACGAATCGGAGGCTAGCCTCTATGAAGAGAATTTGTAGTTTATGTTTTAGAGAATTCGACATTAGAGAATAGGATTTTCTTTTAAATTATTATTTTCTGAACATACAGATTTTTTTTCAGTCCATTAGGTATAAAAAATTAAAGACATACGTTAGAAAAACATTTTTATAAAATGTTATGAGGAGGCAATGCCTCCGTTGCCTCCCCTATAAAGCCGCCACTGGAATGAATCCATTATAAGTTATATAAACAATTTGTGTGAAGAACTTAATTATTTTTAATTACTGAAAACAATTATGAAGATGGAAAAATACATGTGAAGTTTTTTTTATCAAAAAATCTAAGTCCCAATAGCAAAAATATGAATGGCTGCCGATTTAAATCTTATAAATAACGGTATTTTTTTCATTATAATTAACGGTATTTTTTCAAAAGTTGATAGAAGATATACCGAGAGACAGATGTACGAACATCCTTATCATGTTTCTTCAAACGGATTTCGTACTGATCGGTAAGTTTCTATCTATCCCCGTTCTCAGGTCGGTCTTCGCCATGAATACAATACTTTCCTTTTTAGCAGAGGAAAGTAAAAAAATAAATACTAAAATTATCTTACCTTTCCTCAGGGATTGTAAAGAGATCAGATGCGGTCTTTAAATTTCTTCGCATTATACGCATTTGATCTCTCCTTAAAAAAAAATACTCTACCGCACATGTGTACAAATAAGTATAAGTAAACAAATAAGTGAACAAATTTCTTGATCCCGACTGAGCCCGGTTTATATAGGTTCCACTGTATAAATAGTACAGGAAAAATTGCCCAAAAAAGGTGTTAAAAAAATCCTCCCCACACGAAATATGGTTATAGATCACATTTGATCTAAGATATAAGAATCTAAAGAGTCCATTAAAATTGGGGCGGCAGAAAGTGGTTTTTAGGTGGTGGGATAAGAGGTACATCTTCAAGAAATTGTTTTTTTTTTTCAAATGTACCAAGTGGGGTTCATTTGTTATGTTTTTTGGCATGCTAAATTGATTAAAATAAATATCCAATTACTAGCACAAACAGTTTTTAATAGAAATACGTTTTTATGTTGAAAAACATGTAAATAGAGAAGTGAAACGTAGATAATAAGTTAAGTAAGACTTTAGCTCATCACAATGGGCCTGTAGGCCTCCGAGTGTAGCGCTGTGCTCACATCTGGGTGCGCGCGGTCTTCTTAGCCTAACCTAACCTAAGACTTTAGCTCAGCGGAACCCGAATTTCGAGCTCAAGTAAATACTTTGGAGTACCCTGCGATGAGTCCTAAAACACTGTAAAGCCGTTCCTTTCGGGAATGTACCGTTATAAAATGGCAGCTATTAGAAGTGGAAAACGATTTAAAATTGCTATATTTTCCAATCGAATCATCCGATTGCAACAAAATTTTGTGTGGATGATTTTTTTAGTAGCAAAATACATGACTAAAATATCAACCTGTTAGCGTTGATATCTAGCAAAGCTGGAATCACTCCCACCAATATCCGCAAGTGCAGCACAACTTTGTTATCATACTAACTCAAACTTTGGATGGCAAACAAGTTGAATCCAGGAAACTGATGTCGGACTCGACAAAATGGCTTTTTGCAGGCCATCAGGACTGTACTTGAACTTGCTCCAGAAGCTGTACTTAAGTTGGTATTTTGCTTTTGCAGAGGAACTTGCTCGACGTCGCAATGCACATGTATAAACAGTGGTGTCAAGCGTTCACAGGTTTGTAAAGTTTGTGAGGGACAAGAATGTCTAAACACGGAAACGGAAACAATATTCCAACTACCCATCCCGAAGATGAGGACGACCTTTTGTGTGGTGTTGATCAGAATGATGAGAATTATTTACTGTATTAATATGTTTATTAAGATACGATTATTTAAAAACAGTATTACTTTACCACTTTTTTTTGTAATTTGTTTAAACGATTCAACATCATTTTTCGCTACTCCAATTTTTATGCTCATTATATTCTTAAATCCTAGGTCAAATATGACCAATAACCAAAATTTTGTGTGGGGAGGATTTAAAACAAAATACTTATTTTGGATATTTTTTGTACTATATTAAAAATTGGTTGTGCTTGTGATTTGATATTTTGTTTTAACTGATTTAGCATGTCAAAAACATAACAAATAACACCCTACTTGGCAAATTAAATCCTAGGTCAAATTAGACCTATAACCAAAATTTCGTGTGGGGAGGATTTTTTTTAGGAAAAAACATATACGTACTAAAAGAATGAATAAATAAAGCAAAAATAACGTACATTTAAACAGAAACCAACGGTTTTTATTGCACATCATGATAGAAAATCAAAATTTAAACAGTTTTTTTAACGAGACCAACTAATTGATATCAATTGTTTTGGACAACGGTTTAATTGTTCTTTGAGTTCGTTTCGGATGTCTTTCGTAAATTTTTTTTAATTAGTCTCAATTGACAAATAACTCCTTAAGCATTCTAAAAATTAAATTCAATCAATTTGAATCGTTTGAAAAATTTCGTTACATGGAGGATCCCAGAGTACCGAGAGTAATTCTTTTCGATTCGGTCGTTTGCGAATATTTGCGCGAATTTTGTTTTCGATGACAGACAGACAGACTGACAGACAGACTGACAGACAGACTGACAGACAGACTGACAGACAGACTGACAGACAGACTGACAGACAGACTGACAGACAGACTGACAGACAGACTGACAGACAGACTGACAGACAGACTGACAGACAGACTGACAGACAGACTGACAGACAGACTGACAGACAGACTGACAGACAGACTGACAGACAGACTGACAGACAGACTGACAGACAGACAGACAGACAGACTGACAGACAGACTGACAGACAGACTGACAGACAGACTGACAGACAGACAGACAGACTGACAGACAGACTGACAGACAGACTGACAGACAGACTGACAGACAGACTGACAGACAGACTGACAGACAGACTGACAGACAGACTGACAGACAGACAGACAGACAGACTGACAGACAGACTGACAGACAGACTGACAGACAGACTGACAGACTGACAGACAGACTGACAGACAGACTGACAGACAGACTGACAGACAGACTGACAGACAGACTGACAGACAGACTGACAGACAGACTGACAGACAGACTGACAGATAGACTGACAGACAGACTGACAGACAGACTGACAGACAGACTGACAGACAGACTGACAGACAGACTGACAGACAGACTGACAGACAGACTGACAGACAGACTGACAGACAGACTGACAGACAGACTGACAGACAGACTGACAGACAGACTGACAGACAGACTGACAGACAAACTGACAGACTGACAGACAGACTGACAGACAGACTGACAGACTGACAGACTGACAGACTGACAGACTGACAGACAGACTGACAGACAGACTGACAGACAGACTGACAGACAGACTGACAGACAGACTGACAGACAGACTGACAGACAGACTGACAGACAGACTGACAGACAGACTGACAGACAGACTGACAGACAGACTGACAGACAGACTGACAGACAGACTGACAGACAGACAGACTGACAGACAGACTGACAGACTGACAGACTGACAGACTGACAGACTGACAGACAGACTGACAGACAGACTGACAGACAGACTGACAGACAGACTGACAGACAGACTGACAGACAGACTGACAGACTGACAGACTGACAGACAGACTGACAGACAGACTGACAGACAGACTGACAGACAGACTGACAGACAGACTGACAGACAGACTGACAGACAGACTGACAGACAGACTGACAGACAGACTGACAGACAGACTGACAGACAGACTGACAGACAGACTGACAGACAGACTGACAGACAGACTGACAGACAGACTGACAGACAGACTGACAGACAGACTGACAGACAGACTGACAGACAGACTGACAGACAGACTGACAGACAGACTGACAGACAGACTGACAGACAGACTGACAGACAGACTGACAGACAGACTGACAGACAGACAGACTGACAGACAGACTGACAGACAGACTGACAGACAGACTGACAGACAGACTGACAGACAGACTGACAGACAGACTGACAGACAGACTGACAGACAGACTGACAGACAGACTGACAGACAGACTGACAGACAGACTGACAGACAGACTGACAGACAGACTGACAGACAGACTGACAGACAGACTGACAGACAGACTGACAGACAGACTGACAGACAGACTGACAGACAGACTGACAGACAGACTGACAGACAGACTGACAGACAGACTGACAGACAGACTGACAGACAGACTGACAGACAGACTGACAGACAGACTGACAGACAGACTGACAGACAGACTGACAGACAGACTGACAGACAGACTGACAGACAGACTGACAGACAGACTGACAGACAGACTGACAGACAGACTGACAGACAGACTGACAGACAGACTGACAGACAGACTGACAGACAGACTGACAGACAGACTGACAGACAGACTGACAGACAGACTGACAGACAGACTGACAGACAGACTGACAGACAGACTGACAGACAGACTGACAGACAGACTGACAGACAGACTGACAGACAGACTGACAGACAGACTGACAGACAGACTGACAGACAGACTGACAGACAGACTGACAGACAGACTGACAGACAGACTGACAGACAGACTGACAGACAGACTGACAGACAGACTGACAGACAGACTGACAGACAGACTGACAGACAGACTGACAGACAGACTGACAGACAGACTGACAGACAGACTGACAGACAGACTGACAGACAGACTGACAGACAGACTGACAGACAGACTGACAGACAGACTGACAGACAGACTGACAGACAGACTGACAGACAGACTGACAGACAGACTGACAGACAGACTGACAGACAGACTGACAGACAGACTGACAGACAGACTGACAGACAGACTGACAGACAGACTGACAGACAGACTGACAGACAGACTGACAGACAGACTGACAGACAGACTGACAGACAGACTGACAGACAGACTGACAGACAGACTGACAGACAGACTGACAGACAGACTGACAGACAGACTGACAGACAGACTGACAGACAGACTGACAGACAGACTGACAGACAGACTGACAGACAGACTGACAGACAGACTGACAGACAGACTGACAGACAGACTGACAGACAGACTGACAGACAGACTGACAGACAGACTGACAGACAGACTGACAGACAGACTGACAGACAGACTGACAGACAGACTGACAGACAGACTGACAGACAGACTGACAGACAGACTGACAGACTGACAGACAGACTGACAGACAGACTGACAGACAGACTGACAGACAGACTGACAGACAGACTGACAGACAGACTGACAGACAGACTGACAGACAGACTGACAGACAGACTGACAGACAGACTGACAGACAGACTGACAGACAGACTGACAGACAGACTGACAGACAGACTGACAGACAGACTGACAGACAGACTGACAGACAGACTGACAGACAGACTGACAGACAGACTGACAGACAGACTGACAGACAGACTGACAGACAGACAGACTGACAGACAGACTGACAGACAGACTGACAGACAGACTGACAGACAGACTGACAGACAGACTGACAGACAGACTGACAGACAGACTGACAGACAGACTGACAGACAGACTGACAGACAGACTGACAGACAGACTGACAGACAGACTGACAGACAGACTGACAGACAGACTGACAGACAGACTGACAGACAGACTGACAGACAGACTGACAGACAGACTGACAGACTGACAGACAGACTGACAGACAGACTGACAGACTGACAGACTGACAGACTGACAGACAGACTGACAGACAGACTGACAGACAGACTGACAGACAGACTGACAGACAGACTGACAGACACACTGACAGACAGACTGACAGACAGACTGACAGACAGACTGACAGACAGACTGACAGACAGACTGACAGACAGACTGACAGACAGACTGACAGACAGACTGACAGACAGACTGACAGACAGACTGACAGACAGACTGACAGACAGACTGACAGACAGACTGACAGACAGACTGACAGACAGACTGACAGACAGACTGACAGACAGACTGACAGACAGACTGACAGACAGACTGACAGACAGACTGACAGACAGACTGACAGACAGACTGACAGACAGACTGACAGACAGACTGACAGACAGACTGACAGACAGACTGACAGACAGACTGACAGACAGACTGACAGACAGACTGACAGACAGACTGACAGACAGACTGACAGACAGACTGACAGACAGACTGACAGACAGACTGACAGACAGACTGACAGACAGACTGACAGACAGACTGACAGACAGACTGACAGACAGACTGACAGACAGACTGACAGACAGACTGACAGACAGACTGACAGACAGACTGACAGACAGACTGACAGACAGACTGACAGACAGACTGACAGACAGACTGACAGACAGACTGACAGACAGACTGACAGACAGACTGACAGACAGACTGACAGACAGACTGACAGACAGACTGACAGACAGACTGACAGACAGACTGACAGACAGACTGACAGACAGACTGACAGACAGACTGACAGACAGACTGACAGACAGACTGACAGACAGACTGACAGACAGACTGACAGACAGACTGACAGACAGACTGACAGACAGACTGACAGACAGACTGACAGACAGACTGACAGACAGACTGACAGACAGACTGACAGACAGACTGACAGACAGACTGACAGACAGACTGACAGACAGACTGACAGACAGACTGACAGACAGACTGACAGACAGACTGACAGACAGACTGACAGACAGACTGACAGACAGACTGACAGACAGACTGACAGACAGACTGACAGACAGACTGACAGACAGACTGACAGACAGACTGACAGACAGACTGACAGACAGACTGACAGACAGACTGACAGACAGACTGACAGACAGACTGACAGACAGACTGACAGACAGACTGACAGACAGACTGACAGACAGACTGACAGACAGACTGACAGACAGACTGACAGACAGACTGACAGACAGACTGACAGACAGACTGACAGACAGACTGACAGACAGACTGACAGACAGACTGACAGACAGACTGACAGACAGACTGACAGACAGACTGACAGACAGACTGACAGACAGACTGACAGACAGACTGACAGACAGACTGACAGACAGACTGACAGACAGACTGACAGACAGACTGACAGACAGACTGACAGACAGACTGACAGACAGACTGACAGACAGACTGACAGACAGACTGACAGACAGACTGACAGACAGACTGACAGACAGACTGACAGACAGACTGACAGACAGACTGACAGACAGACTGACAGACAGACTGACAGACAGACTGACAGACAGACTGACAGACAGACTGACAGACAGACTGACAGACAGACTGACAGACAGACTGACAGACAGACTGACAGACAGACTGACAGACAGACTGACAGACAGACTGACAGACAGACTGACAGACAGACTGACAGACAGACTGACAGACAGACTGACAGACAGACTGACAGACAGACTGACAGACAGACTGACAGACAGACTGACAGACAGACTGACAGACAGACTGACAGACAGACTGACAGACAGACTGACAGACAGACTGACAGACAGACTGACAGACAGACTGACAGACAGACTGACAGACAGACTGACAGACAGACTGACAGACAGACTGACAGACAGACTGACAGACAGACTGACAGACAGACTGACAGACAGACTGACAGACAGACTGACAGACAGACTGACAGACAGACTGACAGACAGACTGACAGACAGACTGACAGACAGACTGACAGACAGACTGACAGACAGACTGACAGACAGACTGACAGACAGACTGACAGACAGACTGACAGACAGACTGACAGACAGACTGACAGACAGACTGACAGACAGACTGACAGACAGACTGACAGACAGACTGACAGACAGACTGACAGACAGACTGACAGACAGACTGACAGACTGACAGACAGACTGACAGACAGACTGACAGACAGACTGACAGACAGACTGACAGACAGACTGACAGACAGACTGACAGACAGACTGACAGACAGACTGACAGACAGACTGACAGACAGACTGACAGACAGACTGACAGACAGACTGACAGACAGACTGACAGACAGACTGACAGACAGACTGACAGACAGACTGACAGACAGACTGACAGACAGACTGACAGACAGACTGACAGACAGACTGACAGACAGACTGACAGACAGACTGACAGACAGACTGACAGACAGACTGACAGACAGACTGACAGACAGACTGACAGACAGACTGACAGACAGACTGACAGACAGACTGACAGACAGACTGACAGACAGACTGACAGACAGACTGACAGACAGACTGACAGACAGACTGACAGACAGACTGACAGACAGACTGACAGACAGACTGACAGACAGACTGACAGACAGACTGACAGACAGACTGACAGACAGACTGACAGACAGACTGACAGACAGACTGACAGACAGACTGACAGACAGACTGACAGACAGACTGACAGACTGACAGACAGACTGACAGACAGACTGACAGACAGACTGACAGACAGACTGACAGACAGACTGACAGACAGACTGACAGACAGACTGACAGACAGACTGACAGACAGACTGACAGACAGACTGACAGACAGACTGACAGACAGACTGACAGACAGACTGACAGACAGACTGACAGACAGACTGACAGACAGACTGACAGACAGACTGACAGACAGACTGACAGACAGACTGACAGACAGACTGACAGACAGACTGACAGACAGACTGACAGACAGACTGACAGACAGACTGACAGACAGACTGACAGACAGACTGACAGACTGACAGACAGACTGACAGACAGACTGACAGACAGACTGACAGACAGACTGACAGACAGACTGACAGACAGACTGACAGACAGACTGACAGACAGACTGACAGACAGACTGACAGACAGACTGACAGACAGACTGACAGACAGACTGACAGACAGACT
The DNA here is from genome assembly GCA_964034945.1 of Chrysopilus asiliformis. Taxonomy (NCBI): domain Eukaryota; kingdom Metazoa; phylum Arthropoda; class Insecta; order Diptera; family Rhagionidae; genus Chrysopilus; species Chrysopilus asiliformis. The sequence continues at coordinate 69,106,289 of OZ035961.1, read as the reverse complement.
GACAGACAGACTGACAGACAGACTGACAGACAGACTGACAGACAGACTGACAGACAGACTGACAGACAGACTGACAGACAGACTGACAGACAGACTGACAGACAGACTGACAGACAGACTGACAGACAGACAGACTGACAGACAGACTGACAGACAGACTGACAGACAGACTGACAGACAGACTGACAGACAGACTGACAGACAGACTGACAGACAGACTGACAGACAGACTGACAGACAGACTGACAGACAGACTGACAGACAGACTGACAGACAGACTGACAGACAGACTGACAGACAGACTGACAGACAGACTGACAGACAGACTGACAGACAGACTGACAGACAGACTGACAGACAGACTGACAGACAGACTGACAGACAGACTGACAGACAGACTGACAGACAGACTGACAGACAGACTGACAGACAGACTGACAGACAGACTGACAGACAGACTGACAGACAGACTGACAGACAGACTGACAGACAGACTGACAGACAGACTGACAGACAGACTGACAGACAGACTGACAGACAGACTGACAGACAGACTGACAGACAGACTGACAGACTGACAGACTGACAGACAGACTGACAGACAGACTGACAGACAGACTGACAGACAGACTGACAGACAGACAGACAGACTGACAGACAGACTGACAGACAGACTGACAGACAGACTGACAGACAGACTGACAGACAGACTGACAGACAGACTGACAGACAGACTGACAGACAGACTGACAGACAGACTGACAGACAGACTGACAGACAGACTGACAGACAGACTGACAGACAGACTGACAGACAGACTGACAGACAGACTGACAGACAGACTGACAGACAGACTGACAGACAGACTGACAGACAGACTGACAGACAGACTGACAGACAGACTGACAGACAGACTGACAGACAGACTGACAGACAGACTGACAGACAGACTGACAGACAGACTGACAGACAGACTGACAGACAGACTGACAGACAGACTGACAGACAGACTGACAGACAGACTGACAGACAGACTGACAGACAGACTGACAGACAGACTGACAGACAGACTGACAGACAGACTGACAGACAGACTGACAGACAGACTGACAGACAGACTGACAGACAGACTGACAGACAGACTGACAGACAGACTGACAGACAGACTGACAGACAGACTGACAGACAGACTGACAGACAGACTGACAGACAGACTGACAGACAGACTGACAGACAGACTGACAGACAGACTGACAGACAGACTGACAGACAGACTGACAGACAGACTGACAGACAGACAGACTGACAGACAGACTGACAGACAGACTGACAGACAGACTGACAGACTGACAGACAGACTGACAGACAGACTGACAGACAGACTGACAGACAGACTGACAGACAGACTGACAGTTAGACTGACAGACAGACTGACAGACAGACTGACAGACAGACTGACAGACAGACTGACAGACAGACTGACAGACAGACTGACAGACAGACTGACAGACAGACTGACAGACAGACTGACAGACAGACTGACAGACAGACTGACAGACAGACTGACAGACAGACTGACAGACAGACTGACAGACAGACTGACAGACAGACTGACAGACAGACTGACAGACAGACTGACAGACAGACTGACAGACAGACTGACAGACAGACTGACAGACAGACTGACAGACAGACTGACAGACAGACTGACAGACAGACTGACAGACAGACTGACAGACAGACTGACAGACAGACTGACAGACAGACTGACAGACAGACTGACAGACTGACAGACAGACTGACAGACAGACTGACAGACAGACTGACAGACAGACTGACAGACAGACTGACAGACAGACTGACAGACAGACTGACAGACAGACTGACAGACAGACTGACAGACAGACTGACAGACAGACTGACAGACAGACTGACAGACAGACTGACAGACAGACTGACAGACAGACTGACAGACAGACTGACAGACAGACTGACAGACAGACTGACAGACAGACTGACAGACAGACTGACAGACAGACTGACAGACAGACTGACAGAC